>VXBO01010633.1:0-79510 GCA_013400135.1 Rhinoptilus africanus
AATAATTTATTTTAAATTAGTTTTGTCTCTGGAAAGAACTAATGATGCAAATAAAACAATAAAGAGCAAGTTTGTATACCTCCTGGGTCTCAGCTCATTCACTGTACTGTGTTCATACTGGGTACAGGAAAGGAATAGATAATCAGTTTTACTTGGGGAGAAGTGCATCTTGAATTTACGGAATGAGCTGTTCTTCTCTTTGTCCTCAGTAAATTATTCAATTGAATTTTGCCAAAAAATGAACTTGAGCCTTATTGTCAAATGTAACTATTTTTTCTTTTTTTTAATATGTGTTTAATACTGTTTCCATAGGTAGAGCAAAATCGAGTGAAACTTCTGAATGACAAGGCAGTTGCCAAATCACAGCTTCAAAAGAAATTAGGACAACTTCTGTATCTCACTAATCTGGAGAAAGTAAGGTTTACTTGTGCCTTGGTCTTTAACAAAGTGATGTATTCTATTTAACCAATAGAAGAAACATACCATTGCTGTTACCTAAAATTTATACTTTACAGAAAATATTTTTTCTGTAAAGATTCATTACATGTTGAAATACAGTGTGGTGTTCTTTGTATTGCTGCATAGTCATAAAGCTATTTATTACATTATATATTTTTGCTAATTGCTTAATTACACAGTTATAAAACTACAAACTAGTTTTAGATGGTTAAAACTTTCATTAGAACGAGCTAGATCATGTTTAGTAGAAGCCTTGTAGAATTATGAATGTCTCCGCATACCCTTGCTATTTTACAAAGAGCTTGCCTTCTTAAACAGAATGACAAGCAGGTCTCGGAAAAAAAAAAACCACCCAAAAAAACCAACAGAAAACTCCATGTATGTTTTGCTATTTTAATCATAGTGTTCAAGTAAGTACAACTATGCTTAAGTAAATATAGTTAAGCAGGATTAATTATATTTAAGTGGTTTTACAACATTATAAAGCTGATAGAAAATATGAGGAGTTTCTTATTTGAAGCTTGTATTTTACTAGGACTTTTCAAAGCTGTAGTAGAGATGCAGATGCTGTCTGAAGGGCTGCAGTATGAACAGGGCTCCTCCTACTTGCTGTAAATTGCGTACTTTTCTTTTTAACTCCTCAAGATAGACTTACTTATTCATGAATGAAAACATTTTTTAAGGACTTGGTTATTCATTTTTTCCAGGAGCTTGTTTTAAATATAGAATAACTTTTTATTTGTTGAAACACAAAGTTTTTTCTTCTTTTTTTAGTCTCAGGATAAAACGACTGGGGGAGTTAACCCAGAACCATGTCCGATATGTGCACGTCAATTGGGAAAACAGGTAAGATATTTAGTCAGCAGATTTTGATTTTAGAATGTCTTTATCTAGATCTTACTCAGTTATGTTTAAAAGTTTCAACATCTAATTTTAAATGAATGTTGTCTCAAAACAGGAGAAATAAGCCCTTTTCTGTAACGTACCAACCAGCCTCTCCCCTGAAATAACATCTTGCTCACATGCAAGCATTTCTACTGCCTTTAGCTGTTGACATCAGTGCTCAAGTGTTTTGACAGAAGCGTTCCAAGAATGTGTGTTGCTGATTGTTTTTTAAGTCGGAAGTTTTGCTTTAATACTTCTGTCAGAAAAATTTCTTTGCCATTTATAAACTGAACAAAGAAGCAGATAAGCTTCTGTGGTATACTATTGTGTTTTATTGTAACTGATCTTATTTGATAGTATTTTTTTTCTTCTAGTCTTTAAAAAAAATGGATATTAGCTACTTAAACACTAGTAAAAAACAATAGAATGAAGGTTGACAATCTGGATTTCTTTTCCCATCACTTAAGTCCTGAACTGCAGGAGTTGAAATGTAAGTGAGATTTAGTCAAAACTGATTTATATCATAAAGTACAAAGCCATAGTTTATACTTTACTAACCATGCATTAGGTATAAATATGAAAGGACTCCTGTCAAACTAAATTGGCTCTTTTTTTTTAGAGTAGCTATTTTAAGGTGTTTTAGCTTCTGTTAACTGTATAGATGTGCAAGCATGAATCAGTGTCCTGCTGTGTTTCCAAAATCCCCTCTATGCTCTTCTTCCGGGGGGGATACAGGTTTTTACAGACAACAGTTGTTTCCCCTGTTAACTGATGCATCATCTCTGAGCTGGAGGAGCTCACTGCAAAGAAAAATAGTGTTTTCTTTAACTTTGGTCAAGACTGCCACTTGAGTTGACAGTAGCCATCATGTTGCAAGGAACTCTTAAAATGCTTTGCATCCTGTTTCTGCATGATTGAAATAACCTTACAAAGCCTAAAAGATCTTTTGCTTGATAATCAGCCATTTAGTCAATTTCCTCTGCTACTTGGACCCATGAAAGCTGTTTTATTTTTTCCCTTTTAGAATGGTCTATAGGACAGAGTAAGACTCTTATTTCTAGGTGCATTGGTTTACAAATTACTTCTCCGTTAAGGAAAGTCACAGCTGACACATAGATGTTCCAAGTCCTCAAAGGAAGAACGGTTTCTGCAATGCAGTCTTCTGTTTCTAATGTATTCTGTCAAAAAAAAAGATTAAGCCTCTCTGTTCAAATTCTTATTTTCTTCTTAAATCCAAAAATGTTGTGTAGGACTTAACAATATGTAAAAATCAAAGCACTTTCTTTAGGACTTTTTAAAATGTCCTGGTTTGAGGTACGATCTTGCATGACTATATAGATAGACTTTTACAGAAAGCCAATACAAACATTTGTGTAATTAATTGTTTTTAATGTTGTAAATGCTTAATCGGTGTACTTAACCTATACATCAGGAATCATTATTCATAGAAATAAAAGACTAATGTCTGTCTTCAAGTTTAAAACTGGGAAAATGCAAAACACGGACAATAACTGTAGAGAACTTTTATGGACTGTGAGTCTTTCTGTGCTGGAAAACTTTGAAATCCATCCTTTTTAGCAGCTGGAGTGCTAAAAATTCTAACATTTTCAATTTTAATCTGATGAGTTTCATGAAAATAAAGACATGTTTCTATGAAAATGTAATTTATCATATATTAGTCCACTGTTTTTCTTTTACACTGATACAAAACTGATACTGTGTTGTGTTGTTTTTCTTAATTCTCTATGTAGTGGGCAGTGCTGACATGTGGACATTGTTTTTGTAATGAGTGTATAGCTATCATCATAGAACAGTACAGCGTTGGCACCCGCCGGAGCTCCATTAAATGTGCCATTTGCAGGCAGACAACATCTCATAAAGAAATATCGTATGTCTTCACTGCAGAAACCGCGAATCAGGAGGATGATATTCCTGTAAAGGTACGTTGTTTATGTGATTTTTCCTGGCCAAAACTTTCAACAGTATCTGTTGTGTTTTGTCATGTACTGCATTTAGGCAGACAAACTTACCATATAGTTTTATATGTAGGTTCACTTTTATGATTGGTTTCATTCATAACAAATACAATTCTTTTTCTTTTGAATTGGACATGATGTGTTTAGGCCTCTCTTACAGTGAAATCAATGTTTTTGCATCCTTCCCCAAGGAAGGATACACATTTTCCTATCAAGTGAAAGGTTTTTTGTTTGTTTTGTGGGGTTTTTTTTTTACCAATCATACTATTAATCTGGTTAGTATAGATAAAAGTAATAACGAAACAAGCCAACAAAGTGTTCCGTGGTATCTGTGCAAGTCTCCTTGAACCTTGCGGGTGTACCAGGTGTTGCTGGCCTGTACTGAAGTCAGTGCTACTATGTTCACACTACTTACGTCAGCCTCCCTGGACAACTGGAATTCCATTTTATGAATAGATGCTTCCTAACTCAAATCATTAGATTTGAAGTAGTTGACAGCATGTGGCACCAGGGGGAGTAAATAAGCTGTATTTTTAAAGTGCTAGTTATTAGGACCTCGCTTCATATGTATTTTTTAACAGATTATTTCCTTAGGATTTAGAGAGATCACCGTGTTTCTAACAAATTTCAAAGAGGTTTCATAAATTACATTAAGAAATAAAATAACTGAATTTCATAAATAAAACACAGAAGGAACATGTCATCTACTGTCCTGTGTAAAGGTTTGCAGTGTTTTCTTGAAGTATTACTGCATCAAAAACTTCAGGCAAAGCAAAAATATGAATTCTATTTGAATGCACATGTCATCTTGAGCAAGGCCCGTTCTTATTTAATGAAAACCTAACAATTTATACTGTAGCTTCATTGTATGTACTATCAAAACAAGCCGCATTGATAAAAAAATTCTACCTCATGTTTCTTTGAGGACAGTTAACAAAGGATAACTAACCTACTATGGTTTGTATAGAATACTGAAGTTATGATCAATATCTTGCAGTATCTATATGAAAATTGTGTGATTAATTCAGCTTTCATATTTTAATCTGAACTTTTTCAATCCCTCTGACCTCTTTCAGTATTCAGTACCTCTCTCTTCTTTTTTTTCATTTCCCTTTTCTTCTTCTGTTGTGTCATACATTTTGTTCTTTATTGTACCAGCACTAGCCATCTTAAGTTAATGCCTTAGATGGAAAAAGGACTACTGTAAATGAGAGCATTTTGTACTGAGAGATTACTGGCATCCCCACATGTTTTGGTTCTGTAAAAGCTTCCAGTGTCTGGTCAGTATTGCAGTGGGTATTGCCAGCCTGTCATCTGGGACAGAATTTGTTTGTTAGAGGGTAGTTTTGATTCTAATGCATGCCACTCCATAATTAATTTATAAATACTCATTTGGATATTCAACAAAATGACAAACTTGAAGTGTATGGGTAATGAGTGGGGTAATATTTTTAAAGACAAACTGAAAACCAGGAGCTCATAATAGCAAGGGTACTTCTATCGGTTTCATCTCTCCATAAATATTGAGAAAAAAATTGAATGTGTTTTGTGTGCTGTGAACCAAAGCTTTAGTCAATTGTTAGTTCAGTGACAAGTCTAACACAATTTATCTAATAAAATGTAAGTGGAGGGATGGAGAACTTTGCACGCTTTGTCTTGTTTAAAAACTGAAGTGTAAAGATTGTAACCACTTTGAACATTGTCCTATTCCTTCCTTTGCCATAGTTTCTCTGATACTGTACAAACTCGTATTAGTAACACCTGAGTCACAGGAAGTCTGAAGGGTGGAAAGATCAACAGCAGTGGCTAAAGCTGCTATCTCTTTTAGTAGGGAAAAATAGGACCTGTGGTAGGGTCCAAAAAAAGTCTCTGAGGAAAAGACAGAGCAGATTAGCAAGAGTTGTCATCATTGAAAAGCACATAAATGACTCTGGCATGTATAGGAAATACCAAAATTTAGTCTCATATCTCCTAACTGAAGGTGGTTATGATTGGCAGGCAGCTGTCATCGGGCTGCAAATGTGTCTCTCGTCTTTGCAGATCATAACACCTACCGACACAGGCATTTTTAATTGTCTGACTTGTGGAAACAGTGTACAGGTACAACAAAGATGTCACGAAAAAAGCTGGCTTACTTCAATGTCTGTGATACAGAGTTGGAATCACTATGTAAGACCACGGGAAATAAAATGGTGCTGCTTATTGCAGCCTCTCTGGTCTGCTGGAAGTCTTCTACATGTATTTCTGCAGCATTTATTTGACTGATCTGTATTATATCTGAATGATCAAGCAGCCCAGCATTTGTTCCCAACTTGTGCTTAGGCTTGCTGACATCCTTCTCCGCCAGTCCTACAAGCAGCATAACTCCAGTACATTTGATCTGTGAGCCAACACAGTTAATTCAGAGACAGGTGCAGACAGAAATAAAACAATATTTGTCCATCTGAACCTAGTGCAGCTTGAAATTACTATGTGTGTAAGAACTAGCAAGGAAACTAAATAAGGGCTCTTGAAAAGACACATTAGGTAAAATTGCTGTAGTATGAAGTACATGCTGAAGGAAATAGAGGGAGATACTAAAGAGCTGTTTCTTGGAATCCCCTTCCTGACTTATGGTGAAAGGGTGGAGTACAGAAATCAAAGTGGACAAGAAACAGAATGTAGTACTGGATTCATTAAGCACCAAAATACTTCTGAATGCAGAATATGAAGATGTTGCAGCACACAATCCTTCAAGAATGAATTTAATTATATTTACTGTTTTCTTATTATTTTAAATACAATTAACAAACTTCATAGTACTGAGCGTAAGTTTGGTGTTTTCCGAGTGAGAAAGAAAAGCAACAGAAATAGCATTCAGGTAGGTTTCTCATTGCCAGTTTTCAAGAGATTGAAGGGAGGGAAATTTAAATGTGCATTTGGAAGATTCCTTTAAAGATTGTGCCACTAAGTTAAACCACAGGAGGCTGAACTGGCGTGTTTGGTGCAACTGCACTGCTTGGGCTATCCATTCTGACTCATGCAGAACCAGGTTAGTGTATCTGTGTAGCATTTCATTCTGACGTGTACTGCCCATCCCATGGCAGTGCATTATACGGGAGGTGTGAGAGCAGTTCAGTGCTACTTAACCTGCCCTTCCTTCAGGTTGCTAATTTTTAATTTGTGTAAGATATGTAAAAGTCCTAATATAACATTTAATAAAACGAGTATAGAAGGAGTTTTACTAATACTTTACTAATACTGTTCTTTGACTTTTCAAAGGGAAGTCACTCCACCAAAGTGGAAGCTGTGGTCCGAACACTGAAGAGAATTCAATTTAAAGATCCAGGGGCTAAGTCCTTAGTTTTCTCAACGGTATTAATCACTGTTTTCTGTCTTTGTTTTGTGTATGTGTGTGAGTTTAAAGCAGTCATGCTAGTTTGAGGAATTAGTTTATCTACCAAAATGTTGACTCACTCTGTACAGCCACTTGATTGTTTTGAGAATTTGTAGGGCAATTTGTGTAACTGGGACATGAACAATGACCGTAGTCAACAGATGTAAAAGCTTGTTTCTTTAAAGGGCAAACACTTAGATTTATATGGGAGCATTAGAAATTAGGTATTTTTAAATGGAATATCCAGATAGTTTTGATACATTGTAAAACTGGTTTTGTGATGGCTACCAATTTCTTTTATCCAAGCTGATCTTTTTAATAATGTTTCTTATTTAGTGTTATGAAAGATTCGAATCGTGGCACACTAATATTTTTTTCTTTTTTTTTTCTGTTTTTTTAAATTGCAAATGCTAGTATTTTGAAATGCCTTTTTATCTACTCTTTCTAAGGGAAGTTAATTAGTATATTTTAGTTGTCATTGCTGTTTGTAATGTTAAGTTACTTTTATTGTCTTGCATGGTTTTATTTCTTTTTTACAGTGGCAAGATGTGTTGGACATAATTTCAAAAGCTTTGTATGACAACAACATGATTTTTTCTCAGATCAATGGAATTAGTAAATTTCAGGTACATAAAGGATGTTTTTCTTAAAATTATTTTCAGTGGGGCAAATTACAGTTCACAGAAGTTAATTTGGTCCTTTTACTTCATTGCTTTACTTGAGAAATTGAAAGAGCAGCAAGTTTGTTTGGCACAAGCCTTGATCTCTAACTCTTAATTAATTCTAAAAATCTTAATCACAAAGAGTGACAACTTAAAGCCTTTGGAGATAAACGGTACATTCACTTTTGAGAAAGAAGCATTGGCATGGATGTTAAGGATGAGACATGCTGATCAGTATTGTAAGAAGTTCTTGCCTTCCTGATATCTGTTGAGTAGCTGTTCTGGGCTCATAGGTCTTGGATGAGTCAGGCTGCAAGATTGTCACTCTGGGGCCTGTAGTAGCTGCTATAATTTCTTTAAAATATAGATATGTCCCCCACGCTCTTTACTGAGAACTTCTGTCACACTGCTGTGATTTTTTTCCCTTTCAGGAAAATCTCTCTGCATTTAAGTACGATCCCAACATCAATATTTTGCTGCTTCCTCTTCACACTGGTTCCAATGGACTAAACATCATTGAAGCGACTCATGTTCTTCTTGTGGAACCCATTCTGAATCCTGCACATGAGCTACAGGCTATTGGCAGAGTACATCGTATTGGCCAAACAAAGTAAGAGTTAAAATTGCACTGAGTGGTTTAGATGTGGTCCAGAATAGAGCTGCGTACTGTAATCGGAATAAATCTAGTTCACCAAACTTCTCAGTTTGAGTGAGTGTTTTCATAGGAATTCTATTTTTAAAGATGAACATATAAGTGTCAGAAAAATAAAATTAAAAAAAAAAAGGTTTGCTGAAAATACACAATGTGTATTTTAGGCAGTTCTTTTGTGCTACAGGGGTAAGATGCAGAAGCAAACTGCATTTAGGAGAAGTGTAAGCGCTTGAATCCTGAAAAACCTTCTTGAGCTGCTGCCTTATTTTATGTGTGCTACTGATACCTTTGTTTTCAACTTCAAAATTCTGCTTGCAAGCTTGTCCAGAAATGTCTTAGCTTTGTACATCTGAGCAACTCACCATTTATGTCAAATGTGGCTAAGTTTAGGCATGGCCCTTCCTAGCTTCCTTGAGAGACTCCTCCTAGTTGGTCATTCCCAGCTGTGGACGTGGAGCTGTGTAAGTTGTTGGGGAGTTTTGGGGGAGTTTTTGTTTGTGGCTTGCTTTTTTTTCCTCCCCTCCTCCCCCAAAAGCAATTTATAGTGCACACTACTTAGAACACTTTTTTTTGGGTTTTAAATCACAGTTCTGCCCTCATCCCTGTCTAGATATTTTTGAAGACATTAATGGTTTTGCATATCTTTTGTTTCTGCCAGTGTTGTAGATCTTACGTGGTTAGTACTGAACATCTAACGGTTTTGGAAAGTTTGTCCTGAACGGATAAGATGTATATGTTTTTCCTTAGGTTTCATGTCAGTTGAAAAAACTATGTAAAAACCAAAACAAAACCGTGTATACAAAGAAGAAAAATGTTGCAGACTGGCTGCATGAGAAGGGACATAGAGATGAGTTTGGAGTTGGTTGTACAAGCAATCCTCATGTTAGCATAAGTTAGCATAAGTAGTAGTAGTTAGCAGTAGTAGGCCGCAGAAGAATTGCAAGTCAGGCCAACCTTGACGAAAAGAGACAAACAACTTTGAGAAAGTGAGAGCGTGGAATGAGGAAGAACCCTGAGCTTAGAAACTGCAAGTAGGAGGAGTATGTAAATTGTAACTTTTAGAGCTTAGCCAATGATAAGTTGACTAGTAGGCATAATTAACTGTAAATGTATAAAAACCTGAGCTATCTGAATAAAGTTGGAAGCTTGCTTTATCATTCATATTGAGTCGCTCATCGCAGAAGAATAGTTGGAATTAATTCTGGAATGCTGTTCTAGAATAATAGTGGGCTTTGTGTTCTGGAAGTGGTGTTAGAGTGAGAGGGCATGAATGAGCATGCACGTGAAAGAATGTTTATGAACAGGTGGATATTTGGGTATGATGGTAAAGATTTAGAATTAACTGTGAGGGCACAAGAAAGATTGATTGCAACAGCCTGCATTATAATTTTACATGATGCTGGCATAAAAGGTCTGGTAAAAACCTTGAAATAAGACCAGCAAGCATGTGTGCTGTGCTGTTTAAGAGTAAGACTCCAGCAAGGCTTATTTGAAAAAAAGGCTGTGTTCAAGTACAGCGAGCATAAGGGAATATTCTGTTTAGTTTCACTGGTGCACCTATTGGCACTTCAGTTGAGTTCTTATTTACTTCTCTTTCTTTGGGTAGACTTTTGCCTATGAATCACAAAGTATACCCCCAGAATTCCTGTGTGTAATGTTACCTGCCAAAGTTTCAACTCTAAGATCTGAAAGCCAACCAAGCACTTCAAGGGTTCATATCTTGAAAATTGTTTATACTGGGGAGCCTGGAGTGATTTTTCATTTTTATCTTCGGAGCTGACTCTTTTCAATTTCACTTTCTTGTCCCTGATATTTCTTTTTTTATTATAGCTTTTGTTTTTGAAATCTTATTTCATAAATAGAGTTCTCATTTTGTTTTATGCTTATTGACATTTTGGGTTTTATGTTTTACTGGTGCTTACAATTTCATGTTTACTGACTGCAATTACTGATTTTTTTAAAAAAATTTTATAGTATTATGCCATCTTGAAGAACAATGTTAAAATTCTGTGAATGAGCTTTAATTATCCATCACTCTGAGCTCTGGCTCTTGGACTGACTTGTGACAATGCAGTATAAACATTGTATAGAATCAGCAGGCCAAAGTAATTTCTTTAAAGGACAGGCCAGGCTCTTGGGGACTGTTTTTTTTATAGTAGGGACACAGAAAGCAGAACTTTGCCCAGCATCTGCTTTAGGATTTCAGTTAATACAGCTTTTATTCATTTAGCGTGTGATCCAGACAAGTAGAAGTGTATGCTCTGGGAGGCAGTAAGCATGCTTAAATGTCAGTGGGAATTGTTAATCACCTTGTAAGATTTCTGTCTTAAAATACTGAGGTGTTTTTTCAGTATTATTACAGTAATTACTATGACACAAAAATGTGATCTTGAACTTTGACAGTAACAGCATAACTTCTGCTCACTTCTGGTCTTGTTTTCTTTTTTAAATGCGTTCAGATCTACCATCGTTCATAGATTCCTGATAAAAGCAACAATAGAAGAGAGAATGCAGACTATGCTGAAAACTGTAGATAGAAGGTATGTGTCGAATTTTTTTTAAAACATCATTATTGCATTGAAAATGAAAAGGTGGTTCTCAACCAGACCTTTATTGCAGTTAGGTATGTATATCTTAAATATAAATTTCAACTGTTCCTCTTCAAATTGTTTTGATTGACAAAAAGAGTTTTAAGAGTTGAAAAATTGGTATTTTCACCTGGTTACAGTAACTTGAAGCTTAAGGTATTTTAGTTCTCTGGAGAATATTTTGGTTACATTTTGTGTATTTTATTTCATAAAAGACCAATTAATAAATTATGTGTTATGATTTATCTCTTCAGTTTACCTATTTCCATTATATAAAAGCATTGCAGTTAATCAAGTAACACTAAACCTGCCACTGCAGTAACAGCGTATGTTATAAGCTCTAATATAAGGACTTTAATTCTTTCTTTCATTGTTTTTAAATTCTACGAACCTTGTCTCAGTTCTGTGTTACACTGCTTGGTTTTGCAGTCAATGCAAGTGTTTTACAGATGCTAGCTCATAAGTCAGTCTGGTGTGTAGACAGAGAAAACACAGTGAAAACTACTTTCTTTTTTTTGAAAATAAAAGCTTTTTGTTTTCAAAATCTATAAGCAGTAACAGATATGGAACAAAAGTGGTATTTACATTCTTTATGCAAAAAGTATAAGATGTTTGTACCTCTTTAACTATATTGTACACATACAACAAATCTAGGAGGAGGCCTTAGTTTGTGAAAATTAGTTATTTTTCCTTTTTTTGGCTGTTACAAATTATATGAGACTAAAATTTTTCATGAATATCTTTGGCTGTAGTTATGAAAGATTTCAACTCTAGTTTTGAAAGAATGATCTAATCAGTTTCAATATCTGTGAAGCAGCACTACTTTTGCATATAAAATTCATATAAATATGCAATGGTTGAATGATCCAATAAGGACTAATGTTAAGAGGCAAAGCAGATTATCCCATGTTCTGCTACCTCTGCAGTGTTTGGTGTTGACCACCGTTAGGGACAGAAGATTGACTTTGTATCTTACTCAGAATGTGACAGAAAAGCTGGCTGATCAGTGTATGCGTTTTTCTGCTGAGCCTCAAAGCTGAACATTTACTGGACTCTGAACCACGTGGTCTGTCTTCAGTACGTACAGCTTGTTACTTAAGTTGATTCCTTCTCTGATGTCTGCATGCAATTTTTCCCTACAGCCACACGAGCTCTTCCATGAAACAGTCAGAAGCCTCAGTTCTGACAGTGGCAGATTTGGCTGACCTTTTTACGGAGGAAACTGAAGAACTTGAGTAAAAACATTGGTTTGGCCTAATGAAATCAGAAAGTACCTGACCTAAAGAGCACTGGTATAGAATCCACTCGATGTGTCATCCTGTATGTTATCCATCTGCCATCTAACATTTGTATGTAACAAAGCTATTGGAAATCAAAGTCTTAATAATTGTTACTGGTTTAGTCTGTGGTGAAATTCTTTGCAGCACACACTTCTGATAGCACTGGAGGAAATTTGCACTTTGCACATTACACAAAAACATGGATTTTATTCCCAAAGAGCATTTGACTTGGATGCTAAAACTGAGATCTTGGACCCTTGGTTGAGAGGACTTTCACCATCAGGTTTGATTGGGGATAGTATCTCAGTCTGAGAGCAAAACTATATGTGGGTGTTTGGGTGGGAAAGGGAAGCAGAGAAACACAAATCTAACTTTTTTTACTGTACAAAGAATTGTTAGAAAGAATGACTGTAAATTAATATTCTTCTAGAAAGGGCTTGTTAGTATTTAATGCAGAGTTATTGAACGTCTTATTGGTAACACTTTAAATGACTAATATTTACTAATAATTTGGATATTTGTATTAGGCTTTTAGATATTCATAAAGACTTGTGACAGTTAAAATTTTCATTGTTAATGCTTGCTTACTGCAAAATGATAATTAAATTATGCTTTTTGTATGTGTGTTGGTCTGGTAATCAGTTAAATACTTGAAATTACTGTACATGTTTTCACTTATTCTTGAAGCCATGGCTAATTTAGTGCTTTAAAATAAAAAAAAGTAATGCATTTGTTACAGAATTTTTAAAAAATCAATTGGTTAAGCTGCTGATCACTTCATAATAATGTAGTGCTTGTGTATATTTTCTCACCCTGATTTTTTGTTGTCTGGTTCTTCTCCTTAAAGATGCAGCAATCTAAATGTTCAAAATAGATGAAATTAAGGTAGGCGGTCTAATTATTAGGTACCTAATTGAAGTTAGATAATCAGTGGAGAGAGATTAAACTCTTGTGAAATTTCATCCTTAGACGAGAGATCACTCTACCCCATCTTTATTGAGAGTAGAGAGTTTAGAAAACAAATCTAGACTAACTTTAAGACTGCCGGAAGTAGGTAAGATACATTTTAAGCCTTTTGGCATAGGTTATGGGTACACATTTATGTAACATCATTTCTGAAGGTATTGCGGAAGCAAGGTCAGTTACGCAGTTGATGTTAAACACAATTTTGTGTTTAGAGATTGGCAAATGTATGTGCATAAGCAACAGGCTTCTTCCCTCAAATTACAATATTTACTGTTTCAGTAGACAATGGTTTTTTGTATATTTTCAAATCTTACTTGAAGTTGAACTTTAAATGAGTCCTTTAAGAAATTTCATCCTAGCATTTTTAATCATGTCTGCTAAATAGATTTGGTATATAGTTATTGAGCTTCCCGAGTTCCGTTTTCAGTCATGCTACACTTGAGTTGCCCCATGTGGGTATTAAGCCCGTCTGTGTGGCAGACAAATTTTCCACTACTGACAACAAATGTGAATAGAATTTATATGAATAATATTGTATCAAGAAGTGGGGTTTTGGCATTTATAGTCTGTTGTCCTTCTGGACCAATTAGATACTTTGTACTGAAGACTATTTGAGTGAATTTACAGACAATGTATCTTTATTTCCCATAATTGTAATAGATATTAGTCTTATTTATACACTTTGTTTTGGAGATGACTGATTTTTTGCAGATCACAGTTTGCAGCAAGGGAAATAGAATAGATAGTGGACTTTTTTCTAAATGAGATTGATCAAACAGTTTGCACAGAAACTGTGACATCTCCATCCTTGAATGTATCGGGAACTCAAATGACCCTGAGCAACCTGATCCAGCTTCAGAGTTGGCCCTGCTTTGAGTGGTGTGTTGGACCAAATGACCTGCATGGATCCCTTCCAACCTGAGCTGTTCCACAGTCTACTGGAGATCATGCTGTGCAGACACTCCAGGAACTCGGAGGGCAGCAACATTCCAGTTTCCTCATCGTCCTCGGGGAATTATAACACTGTACGACATGATGTGACTGAACATTACAGCTGCTGTTCACTCTGAGAAATGAGATATCCATGTCAAAAACTGTGGAACCACATAGTGTTTACATTCATAGCTTCCATTCTAAATAACTAGATGTGGCAACAAGACTTATCAGTGAATGTCAAGATAGAGAAGCAAACTGAAAATTATCTGCCATGAGAGGTTTACCAAGTTCTGCGAGTTTTTGGCTTATTTTTATAAGGATTGATGGTTTCACTGTTTATCTACAAAAATGTGGTTTGTGGATTCCTAACCAGAAGCATAGCTTCTCATCAAGCAATGCATGAGTCCTGACTTACGGTTTTTTATGCTCACTTAACAGCATGGAATGCCAGAGATCTGGCATGTTGCTGTGAATTGTCCCCTGCATCAGCTGAATGTTCAGTCCATGAGGCCTGGTGGGATTTGTCCCAGAGTCCTGAAGGAGCTGGCGGATGTTACAGCAGGACCCTTCTCGGTCATCTACCAAAGGTCTTTGGAGTCTGGGGAGGTCGCTGCTGGCTGGAAGCTAGCAAATGTTATTTTAATTCCCAAGAAGGACATGATGGAAGACCCAGGGAACTACAGACCTGTTAGTCTAACCTCAGTTCTTGGAAAAATTACGGAGATTATATCGGGTACTACTGAAAGGCATTTACAGAATAATGCAATCATCAGACACAGTCAATGTGGGTTCACAAAGGGAGAGTCCTATTTAACTAATCTGATGTCCACCTGTCTAGTGGATGGAGGGAAGGCAGTAGATGTAGTTTTTTCTGGGTTTTAGCAAGGCTTTTCCTACTGTCCCCCACAGTATCCTTGTGGACAAGTTGTCCAACTGTGAAATAAGCAGGTTCACGGTGCGCTGGGTGAAGAACTGGCTGAAGGGCAGAGCTCAAAGGGTTGCAGTGAATGGGGCTACATCTGGCTGGCGCCAGGTCACCAGCAGCATTCCTCAGGGCTCCATCCTAGGGCCAGTTCTGTTCAATATATTTCATCAATCATCTGGATGCAGGAGTTGAATGCACCATTAGTAAGTTTGCTGACGTTACCAAACTGGGGGGTGCTGTTGACTCTTGAGGGACAGGAGGCCTTGCAGAGGGACCTAGAGAGATTGGAGCATTGGGCAGTGATTAATGCGATGGAATTTAACAAGTTGAAATGCTGGATTCTGCATCTAGGACGGAATAACACAGTTGGCTTGGTTTGTATTCTGCACTGCAGGCTTTGAAGCAACACTAGAATAAATGGTGAGAGAACAGAAGGCACATTTGACATGAAGTGATGAGCACCTACTTTTACATCACCAAACTCCAGATTTAGTTAAGCAATGTAAAAGTCAACCTAAATCTTTGGGGAGTGGGGTTGTATATTTTTGTGTAACTTTGTGTAATTGGGAATGTCTCTTGTATTTCCCCGTTGGCAACCCAGGTTCTGCAAATGGGGAAATCTTAGTTTCTTGTCTTCTCTTTGTTAACATAAAGGCCATTTCCTGCTCACAAAAGGACATTTGCTCTCAAAATGTCCAATACTAATTCTTCATTCTCCCGCGTATATTAATGCACATTTATATTATAAGAATGTATTCAGCAGCTGCAAGCAGATGAATTGGTTTCTATTCCAGCTTGTCCTAACATCCTGGAAAGTAAACAAAGTAGTGCAGGTGTAAAGCTAACAGCTCCTCCCTGCAATGTGTTCTTTGATAGGGGTCAGTTTTAAAAAAAAATATAGACAGTTTTTATTCTGCAGCAGATATACCTAAATATGACATAAATTCTTCTGTAGTGTACTGCTGTTCTCTTAAATGTGTGCCACCTTCATAGCACTAACCTTCAGATAGAGAGAGCGTGCTGCGTGTCTGCTCCACGCAGGAGGGGCACCAGCAGCAAGGAAAGGACAGGACAGGATATGCACGTTGTTTCTCTTCAAGTCTTCTACACAGTCTTAGTCAAGCGATGTAGGACTTTAGGGGAGTGATGTGCTAACCACTGCCGCCAGAAAGCCGATCTGATGAAAAGACATTCTGTCATACAGCTCCTCTTTTGGAGGTAGAAGCCCAGAGCATTTCACCAGCAGCCAGAAATGAGATGAAGGGAAGGTCTCTGAGTCCCAGTGATCCATTTGTAGCTGCTGCTGCTGTTACACATGCTGCAGTGGAGCTAGACCTTGCACTGGATGGGGCTGGAGGAGATGGGAAGGAGGCTGGGGGGAAAACTTGAGGAACAGTTGTAAACCCTTCCTCTGTGTGCCCTTCGGCTGGTTTTCCTGTGGGAGGAATTAGTCACCGCTATGAGCAATGAATAAACAAAGGGTGAAAGATGGTAAGTGTAACCTATTCACTGGTGCTTAATGTTTGAAGACATTTAGACAAAGGCAGTGGCACAGTTTTGTGTGTTCATGATTTGAGATTATAGTCATTTTCTTACTGAAATCTTGGGGTTTGAATTTGCAGTCGTTGACCAAATGGGAATACTGAAAAGTTTTGACCCTGCAATACATGTTTTAACGTGCCCCTAAGAAAAGTCATAAGCTTCCCAAACCAAATTTACGCCCTGGATTGGTGAAGAGTAACAGTTCAAACTTTAGATGCACGTTTACAGACCACCTTGGAACAAACTGGCAGGTTTTGCTTAATAAAGGAAAGGTGATGAGTCACTTCTGCTGTAAATGCACAAGTGTCTCTGAAGGGGCACGACAGTGGACTTTGTAATTGCACTTGGGAAATTCTGCACCTCGTGAACTTCCCTGTCAGCAGAGGGGATGGACGGCGGTGAGCCAAGGCCAGTCCTGGGGTGCTGAGAACTCTGGGCAGAGGTTTGAGCCCGCTGTGTCAGAAGTGGGTCGCGTCAAAGATATTTCTGGGGAATCTCCCCTTTTGCATACTGTAATTGTCAGGCATCTCATATGCATGGATTTTTCTGTAAAGTTTCTGCAATTTTTAACGTATGCTTCTTGCATCAGCAAGCTAACACTATTCAAAAGGAATTTTCTGTTTTCCCTGTGGAGCATGTATCTCTCTTTTGTTACTCATTCTTAACAAAAGTGGGTGTCTCGGAATCATTTATCTCTCTCATTAAAAAGCCTCTGAAGTAGAATCGAAAGATATACACCAGCAAAGGGGGAGACAAAGTGGATGACGTGAGGGAGGCCCTCCTTCAGCCTGGTAAAGGGCACACGATGCTGCTGCTGCTGTAGCACAAGAGAAAATGTGCGGAGCGGGCACGGTAGGGGATGGGTCCAGTCTTGTCCTGTGGAAATTGATTCTAAAATTTATAGAAAAGGCTTTTTGAGTAGCATTGATCTCCACTGATTCTGGACTTTAGGAGTCCATTCCATCATTTTTTTAAGGCATTTGATGCTCCGGAAAGATTTTAAAGCCCAAAACCATGACTTAATGTCTGGAGAGATTCTTTCATCTTCCACTGAACTGGGAAAACTCCACCTTTAACTCCCACTAGAGGAAGAAGTTGTAAGGGCAAAGATACAGAGAGGTCTTGAGAGAGATCTTGATTTTGAGCTGCAGAGGGGAGTCTGATACTGCCTGTGCTTTGCAACTTGTTTGCTGGTTTGCCGTCTGCTTCTGCGCTGATTTCTTCAGCAGATGCCACTGACGTGGGAGAGGGCGAGTTGTGTGTTTTTCTTGCAGAAAATACCACCACTGATTATTGAAAAAGGGTATTTCCATGGAGCACCTACAGCAACGCAGAAACCCTTTAAGCCAGGTTCTTCATGTGTCCTGGTGTAATTGCCATCTTTAAAACTTAATCTTAAATCCGAATCCATCACAGGTATGTAATAACAGAAGGCAGCGCTTCCTTGCTGTCACGCTGATGTACAGTGGGACATAGAATAATTTTAGATGGTACTAAAACAAAATTTCTTTCCTAACCTCTGAATTAGTTTTCTACCATAACTTTGATGCTTACAAAAGGATAGCCAGAGCCTTTGTAATGTTTTAAAGCTAAATAGATACAAATTTAAAAATAAAATGGTCAGTTGCCTTAGTGTCAGCTGTGCCAGTTCCTCATTTGTTCACGTCGTTATTTGGTTAATATAATGTTAACTTTAAAAATCATTTGCAAATTAATCCTGAGATAGATCTTTGAATTACATTTTTTTTCAAATATTGTTTTAGTAATTTAAATTACTACAAAGTCTATAAATTACCTATTTCTTGATAGAAAATGTTTTCTTTTATATAAATACATATATTGGTCAGGTATTTGCAGGCAATTTGATGTCCTGTAATTTAATTATAGATTTCAGTGTGGAAACAGAGTCTAATTGGATTATTCTAGTAATAGAATAGTGAAACTAATCAGCTTTTGCAGTGGCAAGTTAATGACTTTTAGAAAGCAACCCATGGGAGAGAAAAGAGCAGTTTTCAGTTGTGTTCCAAAACTGAAATTCCTGGATGATAAGCCAAGAAAGAGTATTTTGATTACCTGATATGTTTCCTTGCATTATATAGATGTAACTTCAATGAAACAATTATCTAAAGAGTAGCAAAACCAGATTTTTATTTGAAAGTTACCAGGGGTGGATAAATGTGCAACTTAATGTTCCCTTGGTCTCCAAGTAACGTAACGATCCCGTGAATCGTGAGCCTTTCTTTTGCATTCACAATGTGCTGTCAGAATCGCGTCATACTGTCTCTTAAGGTTTGCAGCTGTTTCAGTCTTTTTGGACACAAATTTTTGTCTTGTACTATCCTGCTGCTGAAGTAACACCGATTGTTGTAACATTCATTAAATATCCTTTTCTTCCTGTCTCTCTGGTTTGTGGAAAAATAGCTGGTGCCTCTTCTGCAAGACAGTGCTTAATAATTTGTATTCCTATTCTTAGTACGTAACTGAATTGTCTGATAGATGTTGCGTGTTAAATAGTATCAATTAATAGGAATGCTCTGCATGTGCAAATAATTGTTATTCAAAACTACAATTACAATATGTGTAGAAGCCCAGGGGTTTAATAATTATTCTTTACAGCGTGGTTGGTTGAATCCAGCTCCAAAACTACTGCTTTCTGGAAACAGCTGACAATCCTCTCGAGCGCTTCACTGCCGTCTCATGCTCCATAGAGACGGCGCCTGTGCCATCTCCTCCATAAAGTCATCTGTCGGAGCAGTTGTATCATATTTTCCTTCCCAGAACTGTAAATCAGTCCTGATCAAATATAAACAGAATGGGGTTTAGAACTGTAGTATAATTAGGAGTCATCTTTGGCCTACTGCTGTATTGCAGTTCATGTGTTACTGCTTCCAGTTCCTTTTAGCGTTTTAAAAAGTGAATGAAAAAAAAAAACGGTCAGTTACCTGGATAGAACCTAAAGAATGAAGAAAGGAGCTGATATGTTTCAAAAAAACCCAAACTTCTTGACAAAGCATGAGAAATTATATTGAAAATAAGGTGTATTAACTTAGTATTAAGTCAGCACTCCAGCAGGTCCTTATTTTTCTGGGCGCTGTACACGCACTTGGGATATAATCCAAAGCCCAAATCCAAAATGAGAGGTTTTCTATTGAGTTATGTGGGCTGCGGACCGGTTCCACCGTGAGAGAGAACCTGCAACCAGAACGCACAGCAGCTGCAAGGGATGGTGACGGTGGTGACGGGACCTGCCCGAAGCCAGATGCTGGCCGGGAGGAGAGGGGAGCCCTGGCATCCCCCCTCCTGCCCGGGGACACCAGGGGTGCCCAGCACCGGCTCGCTCGCCTTCATATGCCTGTATGGCGCAGAGCTCTTGGCATGGGCAGC
The DNA here is from genome assembly GCA_013400135.1 of Rhinoptilus africanus. Taxonomy (NCBI): domain Eukaryota; kingdom Metazoa; phylum Chordata; class Aves; order Charadriiformes; family Glareolidae; genus Rhinoptilus; species Rhinoptilus africanus. The sequence continues at coordinate 19,632 of VXBO01010633.1, forward strand.
GCTGGAGCCGTGCAGAACAAGCTGTTGCACCCTGTGCCTGCTGGCGGACAACGGGATCCTCTTCCTGCTGTTGCTGTGGCGCTGTACATCGATGCCACTCCCCAAAGGCTCTTGTGACTTGCTGGGTTGTTCTTTTGAAAGGTTGTCTTCCACGTCCCCCTCGTCTCGGTCGGCTGCTTCCGACAGCCGTCCTGCACGGAGGGAGGAGACAGTCGGTCTTCCCCACGGGATGCCAGCCCTAGCACTAATGTGGAAGAAAGCATGACCTTGGAAAAAACACCACATCTATTAACAGACCAGAGCGATTTATGATCTGCTTATGCTGTAAGTAGGCAGGAGATGAGGTTTTTTGTATCAAAAGGCAGTAGACCAATCAAAAATTGCTGCACACATTGATGAGGGTTTTTGCAGATCTGTTATACTCTGGAATAAACATATAACAAAGTGTTACGTATGTTAGAGGAAGGCAGGAAGGCTCTTTGGGGTCCAGTTATTAAAAGATTATCTCACAGAAATTCTATAGTGGAGTCTCATTGAATCAGAAGGAAAACAGCTGGTGTGAGTGACACACAGACTTTCAGAAAGATGTGTTATGGTGACACTTTCTTATGACATTACCTGTCCTAGCACTTGTGCTATGGAAGAGGGTCCTTTTGTACTTTTTTTTTTCTTTTAAATTGTTTCCCACCCGATCAGAGAGAAATCTCTGTAGTTTTAAAAGCTGTAATAGGATGTACATGGTGGTATTTCTATGCAATCACGCTGAAAACATCCATTTCACATTGAGGTTTCGCTGTGAAGGAGTCAGAGTTGCCCTCTGGCTTTGGGAGCCTCGCTGGCCAGACTCTGGGCAGGAGAGGACGCGTCATGGACAGGCGTGTGACTGAAGGCTGAGAAGGAACCCGGGCAGTGGATCTCTCCTGCCTGCTCGTGCAAGGGATGTTCCTCGTGCCAATTCCACAGCCCCTCTGCAGGGAGGAAACGCTGGTGCACACTGGGGATGACTGGGCTCTGTAACGCTCACTGAGGGAGGCGGAGAACCGTGGGGGTGAATTAGAACAGGAGTAAGAGAAGCAGGAGTGTGTGAGTAATGTTTTTTTTCCTCCTAACACACACATGAAAAATAGGAATTATTGCTACACCTATTTTCCCTTTGCTTAGTTATCCACGGTATCCTGAATAAGGAAGATGGTGTGTTAATAGAACAAAAGTTGTTAGGTGTTTGTATGGTGAGGGGAAAGGGAAAATCTGGACTTCTGTCAAAGCTAAAAGCTAAAGAGAAGTCACAGCTGGAAGGAAAGGTCAAAAGTTAAGGTGTGCCGCTGGCCATTTCCAATGAGATGGTTAAACAAGTTGGTTCCTTTGGGTAAGTTTCGGTATCGGAGGACACATTTTGCTGTCAGTCAGTCCACTGTAAATCTGGAGCTTTATGGAGTTTTTCTGTGCTCCTGCCAGCGCAACTGACAGTAAACTTTGGCTCTAGTTACATCCATCTAGAGCAAGCTGTGGCTTGCCTTATCCACAGAAGAATTCCTGTTGACTTCATAGAGTTTTGCATGAGTTGGGACATCTGGATTTGGTACAACAGTACTTAACATTGGGATGTTGCCGTAAACACTAGGGTGTTTACAGAAATGAGAGATGAATCAGGCCCTTGCTAACTATTTCATGGGAGCATAGGGTTTCTTCCAAGAAAAATATCTGAGCTTTCTAGGGCAGCATCTGCTCCCAGGGTTCTGTTCTGCAGGAAAACCTACATTCAGGAACATTAAAGTTACCTTCCCTGGATTCCTGTATAAAACTGTAAGCTTGAGAATCTCTTCTGTCTCGCAATTGCTAATTGCACTAATTCCCTGAAGCGTCAGTGAAATTGTAATGGGCGCAGAGCAGCTGTCTCCCATCCCTTGGGAATTGCAGCCTCAGTCCACCCCGAGCCAGGGCACGCAGCATATAATAATTAAACACTTGGCCCCTGTTCCAAGTGAACAGTAAGTCAGCTGCTATGAAAATTAAGGATGAAGATGATGAATATTGAGAAAGGGAAAGCTGTCTTTTAGAAGCCCTTCCCTTTTACCCCAGTCTAAATTTCGGAGTCTTTCTGAGTTAGATACAGTGTCTGGTTGCATTTCTGTTCCTCAGCTAGACCCCTTCTTAAATACAAATCCTCGATTCAAAGGAGAAACTGGTTTAGCCCATTTTTCTACCTCCTACAGCTCATGACCCACTCCAGAATGTAAATTTAAAACTAATAGCCACTGTGGCAATTTGGAAGACCATTAGTACATAAAAGCCTTCATGAGCTGCTTCAGTTACAGTAAGCACTGGTCATAAACCAGCAGGAACTTACCGCCTGCAATGTGGCAGAAGCGTTTGCAGCTCCCTGTGCCGGAGGTTAGCTGGCAGCGAGAGGGGACTGCTGCTGCTGCCGGGCTGGAATTAACTGGTTGCAGTTTACGTGCATTGGTCAAGTTGATGCTAAGCTGGTGCCTCAGTGGTAAACAGAGAGGTGGGGCTCTCCCTCTGCCAACCCTGCGAGCACAAGAAATAATCTCCCCTTCACTTCGCAAAATACCACAAGTTTTATAAGCAATGATAAAGGTTGTACAGAAAACACAAGTTTTTCCTCACCCTGTCTGGTATAATTAAAATGCTCCCTGACGTGACTGCCTCCTCGGGATCTTAGCACCAGCCTTGAACCCGAGATGTTGCTGGAGGTCTCTCCCTTGGAGTAGTACTTGATGATGCTGTTTTCAGCAGCCCAACCACTGGGTTCCACTTGATCAAGAACTGAGCCCCAGCAGATGGGTCACATTCCAGTAAAAATCTCCTGTGGCTAGAGATCCTCACCAACTGCACTTGCCCTAACAGCAATGTGAAGCTGAATATAATCTGTCTGTTACTAATACAACACTCAGCATTTCCTTGTTGCTTTTCCTAGAGACTCCATATATACGCTAAAGGAGGGGAAAGACAAAGGAGGACCTTCCTCTATCAGATCAGTTTTCAGCTTGGGGGCTGCTCTTCCCACATTGCCAATAGGAGGAGAGTACTCTGGTCCTCTGGAAATGTCTGTATGTCACTGCTCCGGTGCTCCAGGAGGTGTATTTTCAGACCAGGCCCTCTGGTAGCCGGCCGTGAGCTGCCTTGCTGCCGGTTCACCTGTAAACCAGGGTGAGCTGTGCATGGGAAGCAGGAAGAGGAGGCTCCGGGGAGACCTTACAGCTGAAAGAGGCCTATAAGAAAGCTGGGGAGGGGCTGTTTGCAAGGGCATGTAGCGATAGGACGAGGGGCAGTGGTTTTGAACTACAGCAGGGTGGGTTTAGATCAGAGATTAGGAAGAAGTTCTTTACAATGAGTGTGGTGAGACACTGGAACAGGTTGCCCAGAGAGGGGGTGGAGGCCCCATCCCTGGAGACATTCAAGGCCAGGCTTCATGGTGCTCTGAGCAACCTGATCTAGTTGAAGATGTCCCTGCTGACTGCAGGGGGGTTGGACTAGATGGCCTTAAAGGTAAGGTCCCTTCCAACCCAACACCTTCTGTGATTCTGTGATGTCAGGGCCACTGTGTACTGCTGTGGAATGGTGCCCAGCCATCATTTGGTGTCAGACACCTCCAGAGCCTTCTGGTTCCAGAAGGCTTACTGGGCAGCTCATCAAAATTACCATCTCACACTGAGGAGTAGGAATGCCTCTTCAGCACCACAGTCTGTGACAGACATTGCACTTGTCCCTGTCTCATCCAAAGATCCCAGTACTTAGAAGATTTCTGGGTCTCTTGGTATCTCTGCCTGTACCCAAATCAGGATTTGCACTGAAAATGGTCGTGTAAGTGGCACGCACTATCTTCGGCACCAAGAGAGCCATTACAAGGAAGAACACAACAAACAAGCTACACTTTCCCTAATACAAACTCCGCATTAGGATTTGTTCTTTGTGCCATTTGCTAAGATCTGAGCAGAAGGGTCCTGCATCTGACGGGAAAAACAAAGCGTGTTCCTTTCCATTCCTGTGTCCTCTCCGAGGACACTGTGTCCCTGTGCTAGGCACAGATGCGAGGGAAGAGGTGCTCCAGCTCTTGCACACAAGACATAAACATTCTGGATCTCCACGAGCCAATTTCCAGTTCCCCAGAATCTATATTTAGCAGAGCTAATGAAACTGAAAATAAACACCTTGGGTTACACTTAACAGATGATTTTTTTTTTTCTTCATCCTTTAACCATTTCTCAGGTTGCTGTGCTTGTTCCTTCATTTGAATTCCAGGGACACACAACAGCTGAGCTGTTCCTTGGTCAGTTGCTGGTCTCAACCTTAACTCTGCGCCGTGGCTGTGCGGCCCCTTGGTAAGCTGAGGGAGAGGAACCCGTGGCATTACTAACACTGGAGCACAGGGTAGGCTTGGTTCCTTCCTCAGTCTTCACTCAGACTGCTGTTGTTCTGCTCAGGAAGGGATCGGCATCAGAGAGGTTTGCATTGTTACTATTCAATGGGATATCACTTATTAAGGAACGTGCCGTTGGGTGGCTTGGGTAAGAAAAAAGAAGACAGCAGGCCCTAAAAGTTGCTTCGGTTATTTCTCAAAGTTAGATTTCAAGCTTCCACTCTATTTCACAACCTAAAAATTGGCCTAGGTTAAAAAAAAAGGATAAAGTAACAAAACTGTTTTAATGGTGGAAGTCGTTTGCTATCGTGGATAGAAGGTTTATTGTATCTCTCCTTCTACCAGTGGAAAAGGCGCTGGGCAGGTTCCTGATTTCAGTGATCATTAACCACCCTGGTGTGATAAAGCGTGAGGCAGTAATTACTGTTTTTCTGGCATATTGTTTCAGTGATCTCCGAGTTAGTTAAGGAACTGCTAAATTAGATTAGACCATGCTAAGATTTTGTGAAGACGGTCTAAGTCACCCACTCAAGCAACCAGGGATGGAAGCTTCCAAACTAAGCTTTGTCCCCTGAGATGTCCATCCTCACTGCATTAGTTTCCTTGAATAGCAAGGACTGACAAGAGGTTGGGAAAACAGACCCAAGGAAACATCCCAGTGAACTGCTGAGAGCTTTCCTCAAGGAGTGCACGTTACACTAGCGCTGAGGGCCAGGCACATACAGATTTTAAACACCTTTTAGCTATACAGAACAATAAAGAACGCTGCATGAAAGTCCACTCTTACTTGGGCTAAGAGATTGAACCAAACGTGGTCCAAAGAGAAGTATTTTCCTAAAAATAAAACCTGTATATGAGCTGGACTTGTTCTGTACTATATACAGCATCACATAAAATTAGGGGCTCATAAAGCATAACCAGTAAGTTGAGAGCAGAGTTGTTACTCTACTCCTGTTTCTATAGCTGACCTGGGATTTCTAGGCAAAATATACTTTAAATACAATACCCAGTTTCTGTAAAAGTTTTTCTTGACTCGTTTTCCTTTGAGAGTGCTAGTCTAAATGCCTCAGGTATCCCACGGGCCAAGTTCTTTACTTCACAGTGCATCATGGGATTTATGGGAAAGCTGCAGTGAATGGCAGGAGGTCTATCACAGGGAAGAAAACCCAGCTTACAGAGTGGAGTGGAGGCACGAAGGGTCTGAAGGAAAATGTTCCTGAGGCACTCCAGACACTTACTCGAGCACAATGTTATGTCAAGTGGACTTGAAATGAAAAGAATTCATTCGTAAATGTAAAAAAAAAAGTAATTTTTTTATGCTTTTGAATCAACATTTTCAAAAACTTTGTTCTGGGGGGAAGATGCTGTTTCCTATTCAGGATGAAGGTAAAGATCAAAGTATTAGGAAATTATGAAAAATATACATTCTGATTTTTCCCACTTTTCCTTAGCTCTACTTACTTCACTGTACTTTTTGTGACTGAGCCTGAGAATAGTTGTACTTCTGCATAAATTTCAGTCCAGCAATCTTTAGTTGGTCTTTAGGTAGAAGGGTTTTTGTTAAATCTGAATTAGGATTTAATATGATGAGGAATCAAACTGGACTAGTCTGAATTTTAATGTTTATACAGAAATCAATGAAACCCTTGTCTGTACCAAGGACCTGACGGAGGTGGAGACTCCAGATACATTTTTTTCTGAAAAAGAATCCTCCAATTCTAGTAAGTGCTCATCCATACTAAACAAATAGGGTATTTTTATGCCTTCACCTGTGTGTTTTCTTCCTTTTAATCAGTATTATTTCATTTTATCTCACTGACAATTACATATTCCTGTAGTCAGGCTGACTGTAATCATGCACAACTTAACTTACTGAATTTGGACAGACAGATAATGCTAGGCTATGGTTGTCATGGGCAAACTGCCCTTGCAGTGCAGAGGGCTCTCTAGAATTTAATCTGAATTCAGATGTCTCACTAGCATCTTCATGTCAAAGGAAAGAGCAGAAATGATAAACCATTTCCTCTGAAATTCTTTTTAACCACTCCCCCCCGACTTCCAGTAGTAAAGGAAATAGAAATCGGTGGTGGTGGCACAAAGAGACTACTCCAGGCTGTCTACGTGGTGAAAGGCCAGAACACGTGAGAACAAAAATGACAAAACAGCATCCATCCCATCACTTTCCTGAGTTCAGCTGCAAACCTCTTCAGCTTAATGTTGTCTGATCATCTCAGGGACTTTGTATGACACAATGAGACCTGTTTCCCATCTGGCATAAATCAGCAGAGGCACAGAAATCAGATGAGGAAAGTCTTCCCTAAAGACTCTTTCCAGTATCAGTGATGAGAGGTTATTCCAGTTGTTCAGTCATCAGTTTCTGAAGCCTTGAGGAGCAACCCGAAGGCCTTTGTCACTCTTCCCTCCAGCAGTAGCTGGGAATCCTACCTCGTTCACTGTGAATTTTGATGGATAGCCCGTTAAAAAAGAAATCACAAGTCTTTAAATACAAGAGAGCCTTTAAATACAAGAGAAACCTTGGTCATATTGTAGTTCTATTAATATTTGTAAAAGAGCAAAGGTTTGCTTTGCAATTTCGGCACTTCAATATTTCATCTGTCTCTTTTCTCTTACTTCCACAAAACCAGATGCAATTTTCACACAAGTGTTGCAAAATTACATAAGGCTCATTTTGTCATGTGAAAATCCTTCTTTGTCCTATCTACTTGAGTTGAATCAAAATGTGATGGTAGGTTAAAAGGCTTCTATTTTCCCCCTCTACCATGTGTTTTGAGAGACTTGCATTCCTATTTTTTGACTGTCTACAGTCAAAAGAGTACAGTGACTTGCACTTCAGGGTGCAAGAAGGATAATGTGGAAAAGAACAAAAATATGGGAAAAATCCAACTGTTCTTTGCATGCATTTTGCTGGAGCTGGACAGTAAACACCTACATGGTGTTTACTATCACGCGTTGACCTCTTACCTAGCAATTTATTATTCTCTCAGCCCATTAACCAAACATAGTTGAAAAATTAAATTTTGTGTGGTAAGAAGGGAGGCAGAAATACACAGCTTTAGGTTGAAGTTTGCAACGTGCTCCAGTCAAACCCAAGGAAAACAGAATTATGAAAATATTTTGCTTTGACATTTCAATGACTTGTTTCATGTTGAAAAAGTTAAAAAAATAGTTCAATGCTTTCAGAAAGAAATATGTTAGTTGGCTCTGAATTCACATTACTCATTTTGCAATTAACCTAAGGGAAAAAGGGAACATTTGAATTGATTCAAAGTGCTCTTTTTTGTTGGTCTGCTTCTCTTATCAGAGATAAAAATCCATTTAATTTCTATCCAGACAAATTGTTTTGGTTGTTTTCTTTCTTAAGTTTGGCAACTGATTCAAAAAGGTCTTTATTTGTGACATGTTGACAACATTTGAGTTATTGGCGATGTCATCTCCTATGTAGGAAAACTCTGTTTTGCAGCATAAGCCAAACAGTAAAAAAGGAGCAAGGTTTATACTGGAGCTCCCTAAATCAAGCTCAGAGGATTTTATTATGGCTGCCTTCCAGCTCAGATGATCCAGGCAGATGATTAGACACGAGAGATTTGCCCCTCACGATTCAAGAGCAAAACTCCGCAAAAAAAAAAAAAATCCCAGTGCTTCTGCCTGCATTACTCCAGGGCTGTGTGCAGAGCCTAAATGGGAGCTCCACTCAGCTGCCAAAGAAATTCTGAGTAAATGGGGATATAAATCTCCTGCTACTTAGTGTTCCCCACTGGTGCAGCTCCTGGCCATCAGCTGTGCATCCCATGCGTCTGCAAGCCAGCGCTCTCCGTGCCCTGCTTGAGAGTTTGATTCTAAGAAAAGACCCAAGCCCTCATTTCGAGAATTTGGGCCTATGTTCTTTCTGCTGAAGTGCACAGCTAAAATTAATAACCTCTTGTTTATTTTATTTTTTAGAAATGAAATGTTCCTTTTCAGAGCTTGGAATATGTGTGTATAAGGTAATGACCATCTAGCCATAAAATGAGCTGATGGTAACACATAACAAGCTGCTAAAAATGATCATTTCATTACAGATGCCATATTTACACCTGAACTACCCTGAATGCCATGGTACTGAAACGAGGAATGTTTACATGTCCAGCTTTGAAACCAATTTGACTGCAGAATTTGAGTGGTAATATGCGCAGCGGCCTGCTGTTGAAAAGGAACATTTTTTTTCCCTAAATGCCACATTTATTTCTTCTGGTGCTGCAGCTGAGGCAGCTTAAACTACAGAACAGCACATGTGTTTGATGATGAAGCACATGCTTCTGTATTTAGTCTGGCTTTTCTTGCTGATGCCGCCCTGTACTAGTTTCTTATTTACTTGAACATCCGTGACAACTGCTGATCTTCCCAGAAAATTTTATGACCCTGAAGAGTTTGCATATACTTAATGCATCATTTGAATAACTAGTATAATTAGTAAGTTATTAGAAGCATTAGGCAATGAAAGCAAGTATGCCTATTCTGCAAAACTATAAATTTTCTTTAAAAGACTGACAGACACTAATCAAAAACTTGATGTTGCTCAAAGTCCATGGGCATAGATCTTTGTATAAAGAACAAAAGCTTGCTTTTGTGCAGTTTCAGAATACCCACTAAAGAATCTCACAGCTATAAAAAGACCAAACTCAGAAGATTTACCACAGGTGTAGCTTAAGAGGGCAAAATCAAACAAGGCACAGCCACTTTCTCCACTTAAATTCCTTGGATTAATAGCCAGAATTGTCTTTGCAATGTGAATTAATAAAATATGCAAAAAATCAGGACAAACAGGTGTGTGTGATGGGAAAAGAAGAGAAAAGAACTTTCCCAGAAGCCAGGGCATTCTGCATGTGAAGGAAGGGGCATGTGAGACTGCCTGGGTTTTGGGTTTTAAACACCTATCACCTAAAAGGCAATGTGTACTTTTGGCTCCACTACCTTATACAGTGTGAATTTAATCACATCTGGCACCAACTGTTAGTTTGAAATTGCTTTAATGAATGTTCGTTTTCTCCTCTTAAGCTGCTCCTCTTTGAGAGCTGACAAAGGCTGGCTCCTTACCGATCTGCGTGTCACCTCCTGCCTCCACTCCGCTGCCATAGCACCAGCCTCTGCCAACGACTCCACCACAAAGTTCTGTTTCCCTTCAGGTTTTCTGAAGCCCCTACCTTTTGCCAAGCACTTGTAGAATACACTCCACAGCCCCTGGGCTGGAAGGGGATTTGGTTTGGTCTGGCCTTTTCGGATCTGTTCCCAGCTTGTGTTGAAAGCTGGTGCTCACCCAGGACCTCATCAGTCCAAGCCTGGGGTGTCCCCTCCCCTAGACACTTGCAGAGTAATATCCCCATCTCTCCCTCACATCCCTTTTGGTTCTTCAAAAGCTCCTCCATACCTTCTCCACCCAGCCACTGTGGTCTGCAGGCGGGTGGGAAGCAGGCTGGGGCCAGTGAGCCACATGTCTGTGGGGAAAACGTGTCAACAGGGCTGACAGCAGTCCACGGTCAGGATGGAAAATGGAAGGGAGAGACGTGGCCCTTCTCCCTCTCAGCACTGACAAGGCCCTCCTTCTCCCTCTGGGTGGTGTTTTACAAGAGCAAGAGCAAATCTGGAGCACATGCCTAAGGACCCCCCTCAAACCAGCCCATCCCAAAAGCCGGTCTCTGTTGGCGGAGGCAGGGCTGGGCTGCGCGTTAAGGCTGGGAACCCTCCCGAGCAGAGACGACCGTCTGCCGTCAGGGTAGTGAGGAGAGTTCTCTCTTCGCGTCACAGTGCTAACAAAATAAACATAATTGTTATTAACGATGATTGCTTTTAATGGAGCTGTGTGGTGCACAATGATAGAAATGTTCCCATTAAGATGGTTTTGTACAAACAGCAGCTGCTGACAAGTCTCCTTGTCTCCTAATATTTCTTTATTAACTTTCAGACTTCCGATGACGCACATGTCTTCACAAACACAATACAGAGTAACTTCTCCCATATAGTTGCAAGAACCTTTACCAATATTACGTTTGCTTGCCAATACCCTATTAGTTAAATGGCACAACAGCCTGACGGGGAGAATAAGATCAGTGTGGACATCAGGTAATTTTTTTTTTCTCCTCACTGGAGCTAATATGCTGCTCCGCTTAAAGATCCACTAAGAGAAGCAGCAAAATTAAGTCCAGGGATGTTCCTTGCCTACAGGATGCCTTTTCACATGACCCCTCTAATAAAGAACAAGGCTAGCAGAATTTGCTTCGGTCTGCTTCAGATGGCAAGATCTCATAAATGCTTTATGTATGTACGATGCTTACTGCAGTGGGGTTTTAGCTTCGGTCGTGGCCTCTATGCGAGCCACGCAGCCCTGCACATTTTCTGTACACATACTGGGATCCCATAGATCAAAGTCTTGCAGCCAGAAAGCTCTTGAGCTACTGCCTTATTTTGCTGCAGGGCTTGTGAGAAACACCTACAAGGAGCCAGACAGATGAGTCCCCCTGGGGAAGGACAGAGAAGCCCCACAGCCAAAAGCCTCCCTCGCATCCTCAGCGTGGCTCCTCCTGAAATACCCACACGCACTGCCTGTTGCTGGGCCACAGATGCCAGTTTGCCTGGTTTCAGCATTTCAGCCATAAACACTGACTCAGCGCCTCACAGGACCGGCCACTTCTCCTTTTCCTGGCCATCTAGTGCCCTGTGGTTTTGAGCGGGGAACTTTTGGGTCACGCGCTGGACAAATGGCCACTGAATGTGCACGAAGCTGCTGCTGTAGAGCCCACGCACAACACAATGTGGGCACCCAGTGGTGTCAGACCTGCTGCACCCACAACGGGGAGAGGACACGCACTTGCATGGGCCAAGGGCTTGGGAAATACAGAACCCAAGCAGCTCAGGGCGCCCGGGCAGAGCAGGGACTCGGGGACAGGAGGATACGGGGACTGTGCCCTGTCTGAGCTGACAGTGCGGGCAGGTCCGGGCCAAATTCCAGATTTCTGTGAAAAGTTCAGCAGAGCCTCTTGTGCCACAGATCCCGATCCAGCAAAGCACTGAACGCGTGCTGCAGTTAACGTCTGTGTCTGCTAGCAACCTGAGTAGGATTTGAGCTTTAATTTCTGGTTTTGCTGAACTGGAGTCCGGAGCAAACTCAGTGTGATCTATCACTCGGCAAATGATGGCATCAGAAGTTTGGTGTGTCTGGCACCACCACGGTTCAAAAAATATGCTGGTTCATGTGATTTTAAAAGCAGTCATTTTATTTCTTAAAATAAGAGGCTCTTCAAAGACATGAGACAGAAATGAAAAAATAAAATGTAAAGCACCCCAATATGGATAGCTGTAAGGTACGCAAAGAGGGATTTTTCAGTTCAGACATGCTTCTGATGATCTGTTCGTGGACTGTCTTGCTGTAACTATGTGATTGATCTGAATTGTTCACAGAGCGATTACACTGAATACACAAGATAGGAAATTCTCTGTCTCAGTGCAGCAATACAAAGATCTAAAGTTTGAGGATATATACACTACTATACCTTTTTTAACTCTGGAGGGCAACATTAAAATCAATTTGGTATGTTATGTGATTAATTCTTTTTTCACATACTCCTGAGGTGAAGGCTGGAAGACAGGCTCTGATGCCAAACAGCTACTGCCACCATTGTGCTTCACAGTGAACGTAAGAGAGCTCTCACCGATATTTAGTCAACATCAACATTTATTAAGGAAAGAGAATTAAATGATGTAACAGAGGAATAATTTCAGGTATTAAGCACAGTATATATACATACACACACACATATATATATATAAAATTCTCATTAAGAGTGAATTAAAGAAAAATCTTTGGAAGGACAATGACAGCCATGTTTCCTGTGAGGCTAAAGTGCTGAGATGGGAATGAGAAGGCAGAGAAGATCATAACAGACACGACTCTACTACAGCTTCTGTGCTCTTTCTGTTCCACTGATGACCACCACTGTGGGTGCCCTCAGCTGTCAGCCCCTGGTCCTTCTCTCAATCCCTGTTCATGCTTCCCTATTCATGCACCGTTCTGGTTCCTACAGCTTTCTCTTTTCATAGGAAAGATCCATTATTATGTTAGATCATGTAGATGAGCATAACAAATGATGGAGTGATGTGGCTTGAAACAGATGTGGATCCTCTCCCTTACCTAGCTTGACCATGTCCCTCCATGGGTAGGTCGGTGGAGAGCACTTTTTGTGTCCCCATACTAGTCAGAGGTAGTCAGATGATTGAGTCATCTCAGGTAGTCAGAGATTGAGATGGACAGTAAATTACTCACAAGAGAAATACATTTTAGAGGTATTACACATAAAGGATACCAGCAGAGAGGTTGTATCCTCACCCAGCCAGTAAATAATGCAAGGCTTTCTGGAAAGAGAGGAGATCATAGAGAACAGGAGGCTTGAGAAACACAGAAGCCTCATCTGACAAAGCCGCCACGGCTGACCAATGGAGCAGGCATCCTCGCTGTGATGAGTCAGTAGTGGAGTCACACCAAATGGTGTCTTCACCACTTGTATGTCCATTCCCTTCCTGGGTTGTCTTGTCTCTTGTTTCTGGAGCTCTCTGTCGCTCCCCGGGGCAGAGCTCCTGCTGCTCGCTGGGTAAGAGCTCCTGCTTGCTGAGTAAGGGACATTCCTGCACAGAAGACTTCAGTTTTACTCTCCTGTGTCCATACCTGGTACTTTCTCCCTAAGTATTTTCTCTGGCCCACTCCTCTGCCCTCCCTGGGCAGGCGTTGCCAGCAGTGCCCTTGCGCTCCCACTGCTTCTCTGTCCCCAGCAGCCTGCTCCCACTCACAGCCCCGGCAGCATCCAACTTTCAAAGGCTGATCCATTTCAGTGGTGGATTTCTTTTTCTGAAAGTGACATGAAGCCACGGGGGAAAAAAAAATCTGTTTTAAATGAAAACATTTTAGTTAGCTTGAGGTTATTAAACCATTTTTAACTTCCAGTGAAATTTAGATTTCTGAAAAACAAAGTATTATTTTAAATGTGATAGTTGGCATTTTTTATTTCAAAACTGTAGGAAAAAATGTTGGAAAAAGATTTCAACAAAGTCCCTTCTCCTTTTTAGTCAAAATCAGTTGCTAAACTGGAATGAGTTAGGTTCAGCCTCTGTCCAAGCTGCATTTGAAGAAAATTTATTATAAATAACTGTAATATTTAAAAATATGTATCAACACAAGTGAAAGACTGCATCAGTTAATATTACAAGAAATTTCATTTAACAGTAACTATCCTCCCTTCTTTTGAGTTTCTCACAAGCACCAATTAGGTGAAGGCACAGACAACGTGCCTTTATCTTTGGAGCAGAAGATTTATATTCATCACAAAATTATATCCGTCTCCTTGCAGGTTCCAAGTCATTTAATAATTCAAATTGAAAACTGCTGGTCCACACCAACAAAAGACCCTTCCCACACTCTCCAGTACTCCTTTATAGAAGAAGGTTTGTATTCCTATATCCTACATTAAACGTTATTCTGAAACTAGGCATGACTGAAATTTTTCTGAACAGCATTTTTTTGTTGTTAGAAAAATCATGTTGTGAAGTTGTGCATTGTTCCGCAGGAATATATTGACTTTTAGGAAAAAGCAATGGAAAGAATTATTGCTTTCATATAATCCAGCATGCTTCATTTTGACTTAATAGGTTATGAATAAGGTTGAAACTATTCCAAACAAAGGTCTTTATGAGATTAAATACTTCAAAAAGAGCTGTCTGACACTTTCAAATACTATTTTCTTGAATTCTTACTCCATAGGAGACTTTGAAAATCTAACTTTTCCTTTCAATTCATGACAAAATGAAAAGTCAAAGTAGAAATTTTCCATAGAGGAGAAATTCTATGTATGGACCAACTCTATGGTAAGATCATTAGCTGAACTGTATGTACAGTCTGACCATGCTGCCACACATATTTTCATATTACTATAAGTTCTTATATAATTTTATTTCAGAATTTAAGAACACACTAAAATAGTCACTAGCTAACGCAGGAAGGAAAACTCTAAACATGTTAAGTAAGTGTAACTTTGCGCCGTGAACCTCTGTAAACCTGCACAAAACATAAATCTACAAGGAGCTTGCAGTTCATCTCTATGAATTAGTAAAATGAAGACTGCTAATAATTTAAATATATTATCTTTTCATTGATGATAATTTGAGTGGAAATGCCAAGCTAATGTGTTTATCTGCGGGTAATGAATGGAATGACAAGCCGGGGATGAGCAATAGCTGGTGGTGCAGACGGCGGGGACAGGGATGTGGGCTGCCGTCTGACAAACTATCAGCTGCTCTTGATCCAGGTTAAGATACTGCTCTGTTGCCATCTCCCAGCTGCTCCTCACATCTTCCTCTCCAAATCCTCACCTCTGCCGGTTCACCGGCTCAGCTGGGAGCTCTGGGTTACAAAGGGAAACAAGTATTTTACATAGCAGTGGGTCTTAATTTGGACCACTCTGCAGAAAAGGTTAGTGACTGATGAGACAAACAGGCAAGTTAGCAGAAGCTGCCCCCCTCAATAGGTTTCTAACATCTGCCCCCTCTCTTAGGGCCTGCAGCTGGACGCATGTAACCCTTCATGTCATTTTTGGTGGGAGAACTCAAATACTTCCTGGAATGAATCCAGAAAGCTTCATGCCAGTAATTTTAGGGTGTCCTGCCTTGCAATTTTATCGTTAAATCTTTCAACACAATGATCATCACAGTTTTCACTTTAAGGGACAATTCTTAATATTAACAATGTGCAGAAAAGCTAACATGTTTTAAAATGTTTAAAAAGTGATGTGAAAATTGAAAATGATTATTTAAAAATTAAATGGAAATTGGGACTTTTTACAGTGAAATGGTGTTCGTATATTTTTCGAAATTGTCTTCTAAATAAGAAACCCCCTTATTATTAAAATTTAGCAAACTAACTCTCCTCTGCTTTTCTCAAATGGATTTTGATTCCTTTAGTTCTAATTTGGATTATTTTGTGGGATGCATGAATCTTAGGTCTAGCCACTGGATGCTTCTGTTTAGTTAAATCTCTTCAACGTCTGACACAATTGCTTCCACAGAATTAAAGATATATGACCTTTGGATCTAACTGGACAAAGATGAGGTTGTGTTACTGCTGGAACAACCTAAAAAGCTGAGAGCAGGTTCCTCATATGAGAGTTTCTGAATCCCAGAGCAAAGTGTTCAACCATGGGGCTTTAGCATCCCCATTTACAAGAATAAGAATTCTTACTGCAAGCCTGTTCAATGACTCAGCAGAAACAAAACCAAGGAGCAATCAGCAAAGGTTTTTATTTTGGCCTTACATTTCAGCTAGCTAGCAAACTATTTAACCATGATTAAAGAGGCAAAAGTCCCACCAAAGTCAATTTGTGCTTTGCCTACATTATTTGGACTGACACTTTATATTATTTCTTGGGCAGCCTGTCCAGTGTTGTGCATAGAAAAAAAGATCTGTACTGATGGTAGTTTACAGCTTAAATTACACACTTGTAGTCCCGAAGGAAAACAAACAGCAAAGAATTTCTCTCTCTCTGATCAGACGATGTAATGTGGTACCAGAAAGCACGCAGTATTACTTGTTCCTAGAGGAGTTATAACTAGGTGACATTTGCAAGCATTCAGCTAATGAATTATGGGCTCTTGAAATAGAAGAGGAATTTTCTAATGGGAGCACTACAATATTCCATCCAGAAGAACAGATTCTTTTATGCTGAGGAATCCTATAGCGTTATGATAGTAGCAAGAAGATTTATTATTCAAAGCCCAGAGGGGAAATATTTTGTAGATGATAAGAGAAAATAATGTATCATATTCTCAGTGCTTATGAGCTACTATGACACAAAATACAATATCAACTTGATAGGTTTCAGGTGGTAGAGGTTTAGACATTAATGGCAGCTGCCTCTTGACAACAAGGTTTTATGAACCACTTTGTTTCTTTAAAGATACATCTGAAATGCCACCATGCTGACATTAAACAAGGGAAGAAATCAAAGCAGAAGGCAGTATGACATTTTGGAAATGGACTCAAAACCAGATGCTAAGTCTGAAAGTCACAAGATTGCAGATGCACTCAACAAGCAAAGTCCGTGAAAAACAATACTAGAGTTTGCTTCTGGTTCCGGATATAAATGTTATTTATTGCTTCAGGCTTTGTTACGTAAGTTGTCCTCAGAACAGCAAGGACTGCCTTTAAAAAAGGAAAACCCAAAACCTTTAGTAACATGTGATCCTATTAAATCACTGCTTACTTTATCTTGTGATTCAAAAGCTCGGCAATCCAAGGTCATCAGATTAATAAAATACTTTTGAAGGGCATAAATAAGTCATTTACCATTGCACCTGATTTATTATATTTTTCCTAATAGGACCTAAACTAGCCTCATCCAGTACTGGGGAAAAGGAGATTATGGCACTTTAAGGAATCACAGAATCATTTAGGTTGGAAAAGACCTTTAAGAAATGACTTTTTCACAACCCTTTCCAAATTGGGGCTGGTAGCAAGGGGAAGAGGGAGCACCTCCACCTAGAATGAACTTAGTGACTTAGCGTGCTACGATGAGGTGGTGGAGGCCCCATCCCTGGAGACATTCAAGGCCAGGCTTGATGAAGCTCTGAGCAACCTGGTCTACTTGAAGGTGTCCCTGCTGACTGCAGGAGGTTGGACTAGATGGCCTTTAAAGGTCCCTTCCAACCCAACACATTCTATGATTCTATGATTCTATTCTGTGATGAAACCAATAAAGCTCGACTCCATCACCTTGTCATGAGGCTTTTGAACTTGCACAGACCCATGAGGACACAGGGATGGAAGAAACATCTTGGGCATCACAATATAACACCTGTTCAATAGCAATTAAGCCTTTTTTTTTAAAGCAAGTATCTAATTACATAAATCAAAACCTCTAAGAGCCCCATGATTTAAGCAACCCTGAAGCAGCACACCAGCCTCATCACCTTGTGTTAACATTTAATCATCTGTGCAAAACTGCATTCTACACTAGGATTTAACTAACAGTCTCTTGCCAGAGGCCCCAGCAGGGCATACTCCATACTGACTGTTGCTAATGTGAGAAACAAAACCAGGATGTATCTGCAGAGTTGGTCTTGATTTGATCATAGGGATTATCCACTAGCGGTTGCCTTAAACGGACTTGAATGTCCTTTTGTGTGTATTAGTATAAATGATAGCTGTATTGCGTTTACTCATCCATATGAATAAAAGTGATGAGAGAGGATAAGAAAGCCTTAAAAATGGATGGCCAACATTAGATCCTCCAAACGTGCAGCCTAATAACCCCAGCATCTATTCACTGTAGTTGAGTCAATTTTCTCTTTGTGGTTTAGGGTAGATTTTTGCCACGCAGACTTTTTAGGTTTTTGGAACAAAGTGATACTGAGTTCTTAGTCTAAAGCATGGGCAGAAGTTTTCCTCAGTCATACCCAGTAGTTAGCGCTCACGATGTCTCAGAAAACCTTATGGCTACAAATGAAGTCCTGCCTTCTGCAGGCTTCCAGACGCCTTCTGCAGACCTCTCTCTTTGGTATTGCACAATATCTTTGAGTGGGACATTCCCAAACTTCCAGCCCATGTGTTTATGAGGGAGGAGAGATAGCTACAGCCCTAGTAACTTCCCTGCACAGCTGTGACTGGAGGGAATTATGGGCTGAGAGCCCAATCAGTGAAGCAAGGTTTTATTTTCGTCTCTGCAGCTGACCTGGATGTTCAGTTCTGGGTATGTTGCAAGGGTGTGAAAGGGGTAGAATTTCTGAATCCTGATCTGTTTTATTATGGATGGTGAAAGTTCTTCCTTAATCCTCAGTCTTGTTTTTGAAATTCACTCTTTTTGGAGAACTGGACCACGACAATGCCAAGCATATCAAGATCTTTCCCCAGATGACTGACCACTTTGGGAATTCCCTTCCCCATTCCAACCAAGATGCTGAGAGATTCACTAGCATTGCTCAGCGGAGTTCCCCAGCATCATTCGCGAGAACTTGATCCCTATATTTTGAGCTTGGAGAGAGGGAAGGCTTTGTCCTTGGAAACAGGGAGTGTGCAGTATGCCAGATTTGACCTGTGATTGCAGGCAGAAGCATTTAATATGAAGGAGTGGTCTATCTTCTCTTTGCAGAGAGTATAGGTTGAATCAGCCTGCTTGGAAAGAAAGAGAGGAAACAAGGAAATGACTATAAAAGGCCAACTTTACAGATAGCTTAAAAATGCACTGTTACTGTACATCATTTTCCCCGTATACTTAGAAATCTGAGCATTCATTGTAATAGTGTAATATTGCTCTCCTGGTTATACCCTCTTCGGACTAGAACTGTTCTCTTCACTATCACGCTGACAGCCCTGTGTCTTTCATTGCCACGACAGAACTGCCTCTGATTTATCTGCTTATGATATACGTCTGCCAGTTTTGTCATGAAAAGCCAACAGTGTGATAACTATTTGAAAAAGCCATGGTAGTTGTGCTTGCATCTGCCAGTCACCAAAACTTAACCCATAGCTGAGAATTCCTGATGTATGTAGGAAGTTGCTCCATATGACAGAGTAAGCTCTGACAAGAACAATATTTCTATATAATATAGAAATATAATATCTAAATTAATATATAATACATAAATATATAATATTCTATACAGTATAGGCAGAAATACAGTCTTCAACAAGCAGATAGGGACATTTCCTCTTGTCATATCTGCAAACACTAGGGACCAAGAAACAGAAATCTTTCAAGCTCACAAACTAAAAGGGTATGTTACAAGCCTGAGCTCAATTCCTAAAGTATCTTCCAGCACTCCTTTTATCATCCTAGTGTTTCATGCTCTAATATATACAAGTAACCTTTCCGATTTTGGATGTGACCAGCATTGCTTGTAACAGCTCTGAAACATAAGTACAGTTGGGGGAGTCAATAAAAACACCACGGTTAAGAGTGAAATGTCCAAATTTAAAACGCATAACTTATTTTATTGTTCTTGCTGCTGAGTGTATCCCCTCCCTGTATGACTAAAAGCAAACGTGATTAGGAATTCATTCTCAGGCAGAGTGCTAGTTCTTCCTTCTGAATGATACTCTTGCAAAATAAAACCTTTGGCAAGAACGACATTGGTTTGCTCTGGTAGGAAACACACTCTGGTACAGCTATACCTGTGCGAGCTGCCTCAGGCTGTCTATAGCTCCAGGTCTTTGCAGGTTAGGGCCACTATTGACCTCAAATGACTTGGAACGAACCTGTCTAGAAGAAAAGTTAATTTTCCACTACAAGTCCGCTGAGTAGCAGATGTTCCTGCTTTGGCTGCAGGACAAGCTGTGTCTTGTGTCTCTGGAGTACGTGATGTATTGGTCTGTATATATAGGTGTCAGAGCCCTCTCCTGAAAGAAGATAGCTCCTATGCAGGGCTGCACAGATCTGGAAGAGCTGTTTCTTCCTCTACTTGGTGAGCTTTTGTTTCTAAGCAAGTGGTTGTGTGCATGAATTAACTGGGTTTTTTTAGAGAAGCATATACAGGCCTGACAACATGTAGTTTCTTGTGTCAGAATTAGTACTAACTATGGCAGAATGACCAGAAATAAGAGAGACTCGATTCCATTCCCCAGTCACGTGATCTCTTATGGTCCCATCAAGCAAAAGCTAACAGACAACAGGGAAGCAACTCCAAGTAAGTGATTTCATAAAGTGGTTCACTAGACAAAAAAGTTTGATGTAGCCTGGTGCAAATCACCAGTATGTTTTTAAATAAAAAATGTGACAATGCTTTGAAGTTGGATTCTTATCCCTGTTTGAGCAGATTAAAACTGAAATCTACTGTAATCCAAAAAATTTAAATATACTCATGCACATATTTCATAAAGAATTTCCTTGACAGTGTAATCTTTTAGATTAGCACGTATGTGCACAACCCAACCAGATGTTCCTGTATGACTAACGAATACGCTGCTTCCTGACTAGTCCTCATGACTAGGAGCTACCCTGCCTTCCTGTCAGTAAGCTGCAATAAAAACTAAACCTAGAAGTTTTAAGGCACATATGGTTGATAGTTCACTGAGGAACCAACCAGCTCTAATTGCATTACAGTGAGTCCCGACTGCTCCTTCTCCCCTACCATGACGCTGCCAAAGCCAGAAATAAGCTACAGGGCTGCACAGCAGGCAGCACTGTGTCTATGCTATTTTCACCCTTGCTGCCCCTTGCAGCCTGCCATGGCACTCCCAAGTTCGATCACCTGGTGTAGTTCTATCACTTGACCTTCAGCTCCTTTCCCCCTCGGATAAAATGCTGAAGTGGCATTTATCACACTGCCAATTCAGTTTTGTAAGGGAAAAAGGAAAAGAAACAAAAAGCACCAGTGGCTGACTGAATCTTGCTAAGTCTTCTGACTCAGTCACCTGAGTCAATGTTGGCTAACATTTTACTTTTAAAATACAATAGCTGTGAAATAGAACCTTTTTTTCTAAAACAAATGATGTAGCTTGGAATCACTAAAACCAGAAAGGTCACACATTACAGCAAGGCTGTCTAGTAAGAATATCCTCAAATATATGGAATAAATAAAAATATTAGTAGATAAAAATTGCTTAAGTGTAGCTAGACAAAGAACATGTTAGTGCCAAAGAGAATGAAATCCAATAAAGGTCCTATATTATTGTTACTTTTATTTGTTTAATGTGGCACTCCATCTCCACTAAAAACCAATTTTGTGCTATTAAGCCCAGGAGGTAAAACGGTACAATGTTCCTCCTGAGCTCTGCAGCTTGGAAGCTAAACTTGCCTTGAGCTGAGAGGTGTCCATTGATGCTGCCATGTAAAACTCAGCCATTCCCACAGCTCCTCACAACCGTGGAGTCTGAGGGCCCAGCTCTTCTCTCTTTCCACTACCCCAAAACAGACACAGCTCCACCAGGTTCCCTATGATTACGCTGTTATACAATTTAGGCAACTTAAGAAAGAATCCAGTCCTAAAGCGCTGTCTAGACAAGATGCAACATCACATCGTGGAGAGTCTTCCATGCAGACTGGAGACTGATTCATTCTCCCAGCTGCATCAGGGAGGATGAAGCCTCTATGAAACAACAGGAGAGACCCACAGGGCTGAAAACTGCCTCCTCCCCTCAAAGGCAACCCCTGAGTCGAAGGGGCAGCATCAGATCCCAGACGATCGTATGCTGCACGTGCACAGAAGAGTTCTGGGTATCTTTTATTTAGAAAACCACCACTGTCCCTTGCTGAGCTCCTTTAGCTACCCCACCCTATTCCTCCTGCCTGAACGACAACTGGAACTAAAAGCGAAAAGTGAAGAGGATGTCATAAGTCACAAAGAAATCATTTTTGTGCTCATTCACACTCTGTCCTAGATTATTAACTGCTTCTTAAGAGTTTCAGGTGTAGTACCCCTTCCCCTTCTCTAAGCTAAATAAACTGGTACACATTGTTTCTGTGCTGTCATTTTGCTTCAGAAATGTTCTTTTATAAATGCTTTTAAATTGGGGAAACCTGATCTATACTAAGGTAATTTACTGTCACTTAGATCTCCTTGGAAGAGGCTCCTCTGTAAACAAACACTGCCTACTGTTTTCTCTCCAGATAAAACCAAACTTCTGCCAGTTGAAAGCTTAGTCCTTGGGGAAGCACTGATGGCAGTTTTAATCATAACTGGAATCTCTGGATAACTTTTATTTTAACTAAGAAGAGCAAACCCTTCTCTGCCAGTCCAGCTGACTATGATGTATTTTCACAACTCAGAAATAGCCTCATGATCTGCAGACTTCTCTGTTAACTTTTTACAATCTTTGGTCTAAATTATCACAAGAGATCAGAGGGTGCCACCTCTAATTAACCATTAAGTTTATGGTTTTCATTTTGAGATAGTTGAAGAACAGAAAACTAATGTTTCAGTATATTGTTTACTTTTGGACCAGTGTGGTTTACTAAGAGTAGCTGAGATACAAACACAGTAATTTATTACAGGTATATCATGGTGTGAGTTTTTTACCTACGAAAAAGTACTCCGAACATAACCATCATCTGACAGTTTTCACTTTTGTCTTAAAAAAAGGGTGGGTTAGTGTGAAGTCAATGCCAAATGACTGCTGGAAGTCCTGGGACAGTGATTCAAACCATTAATGGGATTGTGTTTCAAAGATTAGAATGACATATTGAAGTATTCATTAATACATCCACTCTCTAGATTTACAGACAAGTTTCCATGCAACAGCACCTTATTCTTTTTCCACTCTGAAAGCATTGATCCTTTCTGTGGTGCTACTCCATAGGTCTGCAATCAACCAATTTGGTAGGAGTCCAATTTGTCAGGATTAAAATTGTATTGACTTGAACATATTTATATGCCAGTACCTGAGTCAGATCACCAAAAAATCCCACAAAACATATATGGTACCCATCTACCACGGCTTTCATGGTTGTAACTAGGTAGGTGGGCAATTATGCTGGCGTTGAGACATCTGACCTGATGTTAGGGTAGATTCTCCTACTAAAAAAATCCTTCTCACGTTAAAGATGGAATATGACAAAACAACACCAAACCCCAAAATTCGCATGAACTTCTCTAGTGGCTTCTTTTATAGTCTGTGTATGAGATGTTTGAAAAGCTCAAATGTTATTATTATCAAAAAGCTTTACACAAGAGAATCTGATTACTCTGCCACTTCAAGTCTCTAGGCTATTTACAGGCTTTTTTTAATGATAGAAGAGGTACCTTGTTAGAGAGGAGAGGCTTTGCGTGGAAAGATATAAACATAGAGGCATTGAAGTAAGTATCAGTTCTCTCAATGTGCCTAGGCTGAAAATACAAACCCAGGAGGTGCAAAAAACTTCTTTTGAGGTCTCTGTTGTTTGGAAACATCCTGCTCTCAAAGCTGTGCAGTGCAAATTGCACATGTGGCTTTGTGGGCAGATCTCAGCTGTTTATTTTTACACAGAGCTAAATACGAACGCTCACGCATTAGTAAATCTACTTGCAAATGCATTTCAGAAACATTTGTAATTTTTTTCCCCTCTATATCTCCACATAAAAAGAATTTCCAGACACCAATACCTATCAGTGACAAACTGAACTGTGATCATTAGAATTTGAAACTAGAAAGTGCTTAAATAATTCACATTTATTAGAAAGTGACAGCAAACAATTTGCACCTTCTACAGCCTTAGGAACAAATGAGTTTTATTTCACATACAGTTACCAGCTTACAGGAGATTGTCTGCACACCTCAGCAACTGCCTTGGCATTTGATACAGGCTTTGCTTCAGACGAGGGGAAAGACCTGAATTACACTGCCTCGAGAATCAATTTACACTTCACTCTTCCATTGACTTCAGTGACAGTGTCATGCACAGAACAATGCTGGACCAGACACGGATACTCATTTTCCATTTATGAGTAACCAGAATGAAGTTTCATTCATTTTGGATTTAAGCCAGCAGAAAATAGCCTCTCCAGTTGTTCACCCAGTGAATCCCCATAGACCTTCTGGCTTGTAGGTCAATGCTACTAAACCAAATTGTCTGATTACAACTTGCCTGATTACCTTAAATAGCAGTTCATGAGAACGATGATGATTGTCAGGTGAGGTAGAAGGGGGGATAGCTCTGGGACTATGAGCAAATATACACACTAAAGCATTAAAGAAGGAGCAGATTCTTCCCTGAATGCCCAAATGACCGCAGTTTCAGATGAGGTATGAGAAAAGAAGTTCAAGCCACAGAAATTCATTCTCCTCGCTCAAAAGAAGCAATTAAAATAAAAAGCCCCACTTCTGTCATAGAAGCCCAGTCCCAGCACACGGTCAATCAGAGATAAAAGCAGTGCAACACCCTATGTAATTAATACCTTTGCAGCAGGTTGATCTCAGTCAGACACAGAGTATACTCTGCTGTGGTGAGAATAAGCAGCACAGCAAACTTCCCCTGTCCCACAGAAGATATTTCCAACAAGATGCAGTTGCGAAAACCAGTGACTGTCTACTCAGATTCTGCCCAGCAATTTGTATAATTGCCTGTTGAGCAGATGAAATTATTTTGCTTAGCCTCTGTGAGTCACGGAGCCAATCCCTACCATCTTCTGGAGCTCACTTGGCTAGATCATTATGTCCTGATCCTATAATCAAACATACGAAGGAAAAAAAGGGCCTGTCCTCAGGATCAAGGAAGATCAAGGCTGCAGTATAAGGGTGGGGCAAACCTGAGAGTGCTTATTATAGGAAGAGCTGGCAACGATGTCTCGTATTAAGGTCATCTTAGGCTTTGTCTTACATACCTAACATGAAAATGACAGCTTACATCTTTCTTTCATGTTCTCCTATTTTTAGAGTAAGAAAAGGTTAAGAATCTCCTAAGACGCTAAATGACCAAACTTGCAACAGTCACATCCTTTACTTACTCCCCTCCAAACCTGTGTTAAGTGCTAAGAGATTTAGAGAATCTATTTGGCTTGCCCTTAAGCATCTATAACCTCTCTCAAACAGAAATCTACATAGATGGCAGTCTTTGGAAACTGGGTGCAGACAAACAAGGTTTTCAATGGGAAGTTTAAAGAAAGAATTTGTGAATTAACAAACTGGTCTTCCTAATCTGTATCTTCTGCAGCCAAAAAATATTTTTACCCTAGTGCATTCCTTCTGAAAAAAGGGTATGGTCCAAATCGCTTTTCTCTCAGGACCACAAAACACACTGTATCCCCTCAAAACATGGCATGCATATCAGGAATAAGGACCCCTACAGCTGTTAACACCCTGTGCAACTCCTGCCTAGCTACGGCCCCATGAATAGTTGGCTTCCATAGACCCAAGCGCCAAGCCTGCAAAGACAGGCTCAACACCAAAGTTTCTGGAAAAAAAACACCCAAAACTTTGCTCAGCACTCTAGAGGCCTGCAGGGTGAGCCTAAGCCAAACGTGCACCAAGGAAGACATCAGCTATGCCTATTGGTGATACTAGCAACGCGTATTTCGAACTGGCTGGCATGAAATGCTTTCCTGCCGTGACAGCTTTAGCATTCAGTGCCACTGCACCCACCCGAGCTCTAAGGCAAGCCCAGGGGGTTGTTGGGACGCAAGGCCGCGGCTGTGCCCCCTGCCCAGGCCCAGCCCTGCTCGTCCCGCCCACTGAGGCTCCGGGCACCTTCACAAGCCCTAACCCCGCTGCCGGGGGAGGCTGGCTCCACGGGGAGGGGAGGGCAGGGCTCAGGGCCCGCTGGGGGCACCTCTCCCTCGCCGCTGGGGCCGGGCTGTTTGTGTGGGGCGAAAAGGGACTCAGGCCCGACACGGCCCCAAGGGCCGCCAGCCCACGCGCACACCTCGGCAACGTACCGCAGGCGCGCGCGCACCCAGACCAGCGCTTCCCCCGCGGCGCATGCGCACCGGCGAGACCGCGACATCCGGGGCATTGCTCCCCCCTGCCGGGGGCGGAGGGAGGCGGTGCCGGTGCCGTGTGGCCGCGCGCGCTCTCGGCGCGCCACCTCGCCCCTCCCCGCGCGCTCGCTCGCTCGTTCTCTCTCTCTCGCCCTAGCGCGCGCGGCCGTTGGGGGCGCGGCCAGCAGCGGTGGCGCGCGGGTAGGCCGGCGGGCGGTGAGGCGAGGCCGGGCCGGGCCGGGNTCGGTGGCGGCTCCCCGTCGCTCCTGACAGGTCCCGGTCGGGAGGCGGGGGCGGCGCTGCCCGCAACCCCTTGGCGGAGGCCGCGGGGAGTTCGGTGTGCGCGCTTCGCCGGTGTCCCATACTCTCTGCCCGCTCCCCCCCTACGGCTTCCGCGGGGCCCAAAGTGCTGAGTGTGTGCCGGTGGTAACGTGCCATGTAGGGTGGCCGCCGGCCGCCCCGCCCCCGCGTCTGGCCCCCCTGCGGGCCCGCGGCCGCCGGGAGCGGGCGGTGGCGGAGCGAGCCCTGCCGTTGCCGCTGCCTCTTCTCCCCGGGGTGCTCCCCGCGCTGTCCGGGGGGTCGCGACAGGACGTGGGAAAGGGGTAGGGCCGGGGTCTGCCCGGTGCTGTCGAGACTGCAGCCGGAGAGTCTCCTTTCTGCATGGAAGGAGAGGGAAAGAGAGCTAATAATCCAGAGGTATTGCTGAAATCCTTCTCTAATCCCCCGTGTTCGTGTATTTCTGTGCTCAGAGCAGGCAAGAGGTGGTGGTTTGTCTCTTCTCTCAATTCGTTCTTTGACGGCTATTATTGACATGCGTTGGAACCTTTTTTTCCCTCCTTTATGAAAGTGAAGAAGGACGTGTAGCTGTACTTCTGTAACCCCACAGGTCGGCGATCAGAAGCATATAGGGAGATGACAGCAGCTTGTTGAACGGCACACACATCGGAACAGTTGTGTGGCCTCACTTCCAAAAGTTCTAACGCCACTGTTGTTTGCAGCAGGTCTTATGAATTCTCCAGGGAGAAAACCCGTGGGCTGGAGAGACGGCTTTCTTTTGTTCTCTGAAGTTCTCCTCGGATTTGGCTGAGGAGCTTTTCATAATCCTTGTTTCCCTTTTGCTGATTATGTTGTTAATGTGCCAGAATAATTGTGTTTTAGCATACTAATCCAAAACTGGTCTTGTGCTGCTGTAGCAAAAGCATCACCTTGCTTGTGCCTAGTGCTTTAGGCGAGAGATCTCTCTGCTTTCTCTAGAATGGGTGTGTATCACTCCATGGCTAAGTCCTTTGCCTGGGCAGCTGCTGCCTTCTGCTGCGTGTTAATGTCATACACCTTAACTTGTGCTGTGATCTGGAGGGTTAAGGTTCATGCATCCCTTTTAATGCGGGTGTTAGTTATGCTTATTTATGATATTCCCCCCTCCACCCCTTTCTCAAAAAGTACAAAAATATTATTAAAAGAACTATGGTTGGTAAGAAAGTTAAATACCTGTAAAACTGAAAAATACACAGGCAACTTTAATCCATCTTCCTCTCTATATGCACATACATATCTGTGCATAATTTCTCCATAGTGATCCAGTTTCATCCAGTGAAGAGAGATTCAGAGGATGAATTGTATTGCAAGCTTGAGACTTTTGTGGGGTCTCCGTCTCATTCTTTTCCGAAGTTAGAAGGTGTTAGAGAACAGGAGAATGGGCAAGGGCTATGCAAAAGCAGCATCTTTCTTTCTTTTGTACTCAGTTCTTTTACTCAATTGACTTATTTAATTTGGGTTCTATTTCCCTTGCCTCCAGCTTTGATGTTAGAAGCCCAATGGGCAAAATAAATGCTGAGTTTAACTACCAGCACCCGGTTGGAAACTTTTCTGGGCAGGATTTCTGCACATTTTTGGACAACCAAGTTTTTGACCTAAGTCCTGAAGGAGTGTCTTGTATTACCTTTGTGAAGAAGAAAGCCTATGGCTATTAGTCTTCAAGTGAGCTCCCATAGCTGCTATGGATTTCAGCTTTGTAACAAACTTATGCATTGTATTCAGTCCAATTGAACTAAAAAGAACAAATAAATTTTCCCTCCTATTGGTAAACCTGTTTCCTTGGTGAGCTCTGTCTCAGATGAGGCAAATGCTGTCTGCCTCTGGCAGTGAGATCCAATGGTATAGAGATGGGATCAGTAGATCATTTATGTAGTGATCATTGTACTGGTGACAGTTCTCTTTCAGTTTCCTTATCTCACGATAAGAATAAAGATAACTGGAGTACTTGTTGGTGAGATGGTTAGATTGTATAAGGAGTAAGTATTCCTGAACAGACCACAAATAAACAAGTAGTTACATTATTAAGTGAGAGTTATAGCGAAATCCTATCTAAGCTGTCCTAAGTGTCTGGGCATTACCTAGTCTCAATATTGAACGAGGGAAAAAGACTGAAAATATCTTGTAATATAAACTGGTATAAAACAGGCCAAGAGAGTTAAAGTCACAGGGGAGCTCTAGATTCTGACTTACTTTGCAAGCTACTGTTTTTAAGTTTTTGATGTGACACTTGATGTCTTGTTTTAATTTTGTTGCAATCTGTTAATGCTCCTTGAATCTAAAATACCCTGCAAACTCTTAGAGTCTGTAGACCATCTAATTGAGTAGACTGTGCTGCTGTTTACCAAATGCCAAACACTCATCTAAGCTCTTAATGTGAAATCATGATGAAAACTTAAGGCATGAGAGCAAGAGGCTCAACGAGGTAAAATTCTAATTGGCATAGTTACAGCTCTTCACATAAAACTTAAGGTAGTGGTTCAGGTTGGTGGTTGAGTAGTGATACCTGGTTCAGACTTCATTACATAGGTGCCAGAAGGTGGGTGGTGCATAGTTTGTTGAAGTTTAAGTTTTGTATTTATTTGTCTATTTGGAAGCATCTCTAGTAGAAACTGTAGTTTTCCCAAAGTCCTGTGGGACAGAGTAACTTGTTGTAGTGACAGATTAATTGCAGACAGGATCTTTTTAGGATTATGCTTTATTGGCATAGCTGTAATGCTCTTAGAAAACCTTGTTTTAGCTGAGTCACTATTGTCATCAGCTATGGAATGTGTTTGGATGGGAATGTTCAGCTGGAGTCTTTGGGGGAAAAGTAATAGCATCAAGCCTGTTGACATTTGGAAAAGGCAGTCTAACTGGGATTAGAAATCAGAAATTGATGACTCATTGTACATCCTAAAACCCTGCTCAAGTGTAGTGTAGATCTCTGTGTTTTCCACTTCATTCAGGTTAAAAAGTATTGAAAGAGCTGGTATAACATGCTTATTATGACATATATTCCCAGCTTCCTGCCATCAACTATTTGAGATAGGTGAGGTTTTGCTTAGAAAATAGTTTTCTTTGAAACTGATGGTTTTTACTATTTCCATTGGTTTTAAAAACAAGGAGCTTGGAAGGAGAAAAAGCCTAAGAGGTGCTGCAAAAAATGTCTTTCATTTGGCAAGACAGTGAAATATCTGAAAATAGAATAGGTTAAAGTAGTTAATACTGCCTCTGTTATTGTTCTCCTGTTCTTTCTGTTCTACTTTGTAATTTTTCAAAATATTTTAGGACAAACTCCATCTTTTCTACTTTAGTATTATCTGGTGCAGTGCAGGGGTCTGTTAAATGTGGGGGGGGTTTGTACTGTATACTTTTGCTGTACAGTAGTCAGGCCGTCTTCTGCTAACAAGGGTGTATTTTTAATAGAAAAAATAACCTTATATGCACAGAGTACATAACATCTGCATTTCAGTCTGGGATCTTGGAGACCAGTTGTGTTCACATTCAATTTACTTTAAAGTTGTTTTTTTATTTTGCTATGGGAAATAGTTAAACTTGTGTAGTAAGACCTGAAAAAGTATATTAACAAGGTTTTTGGCCTGATCTCTGTAAATATACAAAGGTCAGGAATTCTGCAACAATGTTTATGAATGAAAACATTATGTAAGAAGAAGGATTTATTTTTGGCTTATTTTCAGTGGCTAAAACTACCTACTGTAATAGAGAATGCATGATTTTTTCCAGTGGTTCTGTTTCTGATTTCTGAGAAATGGCTTATTTTCTTTTCTGTTTTTCTGAAGGATTTGTGAGACGAGATCTGGGGATAAGGATATCATTGTTCACCGCAGTTCCACCTCTGTTAAGTTTTAGGGGTAATCTATGGGTATGAGCATATGGAAGAAGCAGTTTGTTATAGTAAAGAGCTTTTTAATATTAAGCAACTGCTTAATAAGTTCTTATGTCTGAAGACTGAAGCGGGACAAATTTTAACTAGACTGAAATGTGGTTTGTAGAAGTATCAAACTTTAATTTTTTTTTTTTCATTCTCCAGCTGTTGCAATCTTTAATTTGTTTTGGTGTCGCTTGGTTTAAGTGGTTTCTGGTGGGCCAAACCAAAGAATTAAGTGAAGTAGATCAGAATAATAACTTTTAATATAAATCTCTTCTAGCCTTAAATCTAAATAGGTGACCATCTAGTGTGACTAACAGCTAGCAATAAGCTAAAAATGATAGAACTTAGATTACGCTTGAAAAGTCAGTTAAAAACTTGTTTATTTTTTCATAAAACCTCCAAATTATTTCAACATTTGTAGCTCCAGATAGTGTAAGCATGTGACCTTTTCAAAGGATTGTACATATGGAAAGCAATCTGTACACCTGAAATGAAACCTTACTTCTGATGTCATTTCTTGCAGAGCCTGCAGCAATCAAGGAGTTGCACTGCGTTCAAGTTCAGAAGTTTTTTACACATGAAATCTACTGGCTCTCTGGCTGATTCTGCCCTGTCACCATCTCAACAGGTAGAGTGCTTTTGTGCCTGAGCCATGCAGCAAGCGTAGCTGTTCCTGGTGTGGTTGTCCTGTGTCAGTGTGTGGCCAAATGCACATTGAGGCCTTAGGGTCTCTTCTTTGGGGAATGTGTCAAGGAGATAAGAATGCATGGCGCATCTGTCACAAAAGTACTCTAAGGAAAAGCCTCATAGTTTTCGATTTGATTTTTAACGCTTTTAGAATTTTAATAGTGATAGAAGAAGGTGTTCTATCATTCCATCAGAGCTTGTATTCTAAAATGGGACAAAGCTGGACACGTAGGGCATCAGTGTTAAGGGTCCACTTCAGTCAAAGCAGTGTTTTGCTTTGGGTCATTTTCCCCTTGAATTCTATTTTTTTTGGCTGCAGTGATTTGGGAGGAAATACCTCACTGAATTCTCTGAATGGGACGACAATGGTTTGGCATTAGGGAGAAAGGAACTCCAAAAGCGTTACTCAGAGAATGCAAAATACAGGTCAGCTTCTGGAATAGGATGTTTAGGGCAGGAGTAGACATGGAAAAGCTTTTCTTTATAAGGTTGACATAAAAAAGTTGCACTTCATTCTAATTCTAATGCTCGCTATTTTTGCTGTAGTTAGAAGTTTCTTTTTGTTTTGATCTGGTTTGTTTTTGAGGTAGATGGATAACTTCAACTTATGCTTCAAAAAGCAATTAATCCTTTGATGCTACATCACTGGTAAAACTAGAATCTTTCCAGAAGTTTGTATCCCCTTGAGGTTTTTTCCTTGCAATAAGAAGCTGTGTTTTGAGTATGACCTTTTTCTGCCTCTCTGTGTAATACATATAAATTGCTGTAGACTGTGATGATAATGGTAGAAGTAGCATACTACTTGTGTAGTAGCTTGGGATTTAGTAATTGAAGCTCCTTCTCATGTGTTCAGTGATTCACCAAAAAAATAATGTAGACTCATTCTAGTATGTCCAATATGCGCAGTCACTACCAGGCAGGGAAGATGCTCTCTTCTTTGTTGTGGATGAACTTGGGTTTGAGAATGCAGTGAAATTGTGTCTGTCCAAATGTTTTGAATATATTCTTAACTTCTCTGACCTGCCTAGTTGTAACAGAATCCAGGGTTGTCCTTATGAACTTGGGGGTGTGAGATTGGATAATTTGTACCCCATAAGGCTGAGATTTTAAGTGTGGCATCTGAAAGGATTCTACTTCCTAAAAGTATGTCTGATGTAAACTAATTTGAAGAAATACGAGGCTTCACAAAGTTCCTGTCAGGAACTTCTCTTTCAAATCAGAAAAATTGTGTAAAAAAGAACAGTTGCCTAGTATATAGGATATTAAAATATGGCTACATGTACTACTCTATTACCTGCACAACTGAAGCAAATACCTTTAAATTTATCACCTCTTAGCTGTGTTATTTCACATTAATAACTTGCACTTTGTAATGTTGTTTGTTGTTATTTTGAATTTACCAATTTAAAGAGTAGTTGGAAATTAGCGTAGCATTAGATTAATTTTGCTCTATGTCCCTGTTCCCTGCCTTCCCAGTCCTATGGAGAGACATTTAAGAAGGATTTGAGGTATCCAGCTGCCTAATATAAGGACAATGGCTGCACTGGCTTTGGAGAAGTGTCAGGATGAGACTGTTTAACCTCAGACTTCGTGGAGTCTTGAGGAGCAGAATTAGAGCATCCTCAAGCAGGGATGGCAGCTAGTGCTGGCACTCATCATTCTCTTAGTTGAAATGGTGTCGAAGACACCTTGCTGAACCTCCAGTTCATGTTTTTAATCAGTTAGTTGAAAACTAATAAATCAAAGAAGACCTCAAACAAACCAACCCGAACACCACCCCCAAACCCGAAAGGGCAGCATAATATGCATAACACAGAAAGTTAATGCAGCCATGCCATTGTAGTAATAGACTGAGGTGTTGGTTTTTAGATAGGAAAACAGTTAACACTTTTTGTGCAGGATAGGGAAGACAAGACATGAAAAGCATACCTTCTAGAAGACTGCAAGCTTGTTCAAAGCATTTGATAGTTAGACCTGTTAGTAAAGGTGAATGATGGTTATTCTCCCATGCGTGGTAGGATATAGAAAAATAAAATAGCTTGTTCAGTAATTATCTGTAGTACTGCCAATTCTATTTTGGAAGAATATTCTAAAGCTCTTTTTTTAAATTTTTTTTTTATACTGCTCTCTACTTCTTGCCTTATTTTTCCTTACCCTTCCTTTTTTAACCACCTATCAGTTAAATCTCTCTCTCACTTGGCCGTTTCCTCTCTGAAAGTTTCTGCATCTTACCAGACTTGTTAGATAATCTTTTAGCCTGATACATGGGTAAAAGATGGAAGATTCAGAAATATGGCAGTCTCTTGTATAATCTCGAAACAAAAAGGAATTTTTTAGAATGGTTTGCATATATTTGACTACTTGTGGGTGGATTTGGATGCTCCTGGGAGTTTAAACCTGTAGTACTGCTTGTGTCTCTCCATTCTTCTACCTCCTTGAACCAGTAATTTAAGAACCTGTTGGCCTATTTAGTCGCATTTGATAGAGGGAAGAGTCTCAAAAGATAGTTGAGCTTTATAGGTTTGGTGAATAAAAGGTGGCTGAGTAGTGGAGTGTTCCAATAGCAGTAAGAGTTGCTGTGATTTCCTACCTTATTGGCACCAAAGACTTCACGTAGGTGAGAGTAAGTAGACTTTGGGTTTGACAATGCTAACTACATACAGCTTCTTATACCGTTGTGGTGTAGAAGAAAGTGAGAGCTCACACTTGCAGCTGAAGTATTGTGTGGTGACTGAAACCCTTATTATGCTATTTTAATGTTTGTGTTACAACATTAACTGAAAATCATGTGGCTGTAGCAGCTGGAATTTTAATCCTTTTAATTATGACAGAGTTTCAAAGCATGCTCTGGCTGATTTGGTCAGCTGACTGTATAGTATGTACAATAACATCAAGTGATTGCACAGATTGTGAGAGCAGTGGTCACCTCACTGGAACAGGATGTATTTTTAGGTTTCTCTGCTAGTAACAGTCAAGTGTGTGTACTTAAGCATCTCATATGAACTGAAGCTAGCTGCTGACACTGCGCTATTAGAAAAGGACAGCTGTTTGTTCTTGCTATAGTCATTGATCTGACACCCTGTCTTCTCACCAAACTGTGGCAAGGAGCACAATGGGGTATAAACACTGTAAATATTATTAGTACATGTTTTAATGACAGGTATTTTTCTTCAGGTCAGCAGTGACACTTTTTGCTAGCCCTTTCAATTTTCTGTATCAGAGTAAATGAAAGTACTCCATCAAGCGTTTTCTTTATCTCCCCTTTACCCAACTGTTTTTTCATTTACAAGGCAGTTTTTGGGAAGAGGGTGGTTGTTGTTCTCAGTGTAGGACTAGTGATATATCAGTTATGGTTCTTGAAAGGAAAATTATTCTTTTAATCAATTAATCAAAGAGGTGCTAAGTTCTGTGGTTCACCAAGGTTACCTTACAAAATGGAGTGAGTCCTGACCATTTGTTGACTAATGAACTTGCTAATTCTTAAGGTCTTATCCATTTATTTCACCAGTTTGATAGAGTCATTCGGCTTTGGCCTTGATTTGCAATTTGATAATTGAATTCTATCAACAGCCTTAACTAATTTAAGCAGTCCAGGAACTCATCATATCCAAAACAGTTGTTGGGTTTGAAGCCCAAATTTATTAAATTTATTTAAATTTATTATATTAATTTATTTAAAATTAAAAATGCAGAAAAGAACATTTAATATATATGAAATGACTTCGTAGTAAGCTGTAAATAAAATGTGACATTCTGACTAAATTGAAGTTCTGCAGCAGGTGCTATGAAGTTGAGGCTTGTGAGCAGGACACAGAATTTTAGTGAATGTCGAACTGATGTCCAAAGAGATTTTAAATTATATATCTAATTACAAAGCAAAAGGATTTTAATTTTAGGAGAAATGGCAGCTAGTATCAAACTTCTTTATTGACCAATACAAGAGCCAGTATCTTCATTCAACTTGGGTTTCACAATCTGAGTTTTAAAGACCAAGCCAGTGTGCTAGGGAGGAAGATGTTTTACTGTCTTAATAGAATGTTCTTCTGTGTAAGCTCACATAGGCTATTTAAAGATAGTATTTAGTGATGGTTGACTAATTTAGGGTATGCCTATACAAATGGTGCAGGCAAGCATGAGCTCAGTTTGGCTGCATTCTGAGCAGTCTGCATGTGGGTCAGCTTTGGCCTACAAGCAGTAGAACAGGGCTGCCACAGCAGTGTGAGCTAGCTAACACACCTGCCCTCTGCTCGAGAAGTGGTTCACTTCTGGCCATCTTAAAGTGAGCAGGGTGCATAGCTTTTTGCAAAGTAGGTAAACAATATCTATATCTATTTTTAAATTTTTTATTTAAAAGCATAATTGTGGGTAACTGATTCCATTAAGCCTTACTGCTACCAAACTGCCTGTTTTATGGGAGCAGGACTGTGTTTAGATACATGAAGCAAGGGCTGGGCTCTGTGAGGGCTCTTGCATTATAAACTAGCAATTGACTTTTTTAGGGCTGTTTCCATTTTGTAT
This sequence comes from Rhinoptilus africanus, assembly GCA_013400135.1. Lineage (NCBI taxonomy): Eukaryota > Metazoa > Chordata > Aves > Charadriiformes > Glareolidae > Rhinoptilus > Rhinoptilus africanus. The sequence continues at coordinate 54,821 of VXBO01010633.1, forward strand.
TAAGTGCTTTAAAATACACACGTAACCTAAGAGCTTGCTTTTGATCTCTGCTTACCTGTTGCCTTGAGGAAAACTGGAGTTTGTTTTCAGTATTGATGCAATACTAGAATTTTCTTTGGTCTAGCAACAGGTATGCTGCTGTATTTGGCAGGAATTACTTAGAGAGGCCTTTGCTGGAAGAACTAAAAATATCTCAGAGAAGTCAAATGATTTTCTCTTTTTCATTCTTTCCTGAATGTGTTTCAGCTCTTTGCGGTAGATGCTATCTGACTTACTATGCAAGTTGAAAGCAGGTTGTGTGCCAGAAGGGTGTGCTAAAATGTTTAGCAAGTCAGTCAGTCACTGAGTTCAGTGACTGATGCATTTGACAGTTTCTTTGAAACTTACTTGTTACTCAGTATATAAATACTGAAGTATGGTGGGGAAAATTCAGCTGTGTTTTGCCTGCTAAGTGTAGCACATATGCTTCTTTGTTAGAAGTGTTCAGGAGAGTGGGAGGCTAAAATATTTGAGTTATCCAGATTACGACGGATGGGGAGATGAGGACTGATTGGTACTTAAAGTTGTCATTAATTTTGAAGTATTAAAAGAATACAAGTGAGTGAAGTGTCACAGAGATTTCTATTTAAATGCTTTAAATAATTTAAAAAGTGGAGTGTCTAAAAGTTTCCCCTTACCTTCAATTTGAACAAAAAGAATAATATTTTTACAGTTTAGAGCATTTTTAATCTAAGAAGTTTTAATGCATTAACACTGAAGTGTTTAGTCTGAAGGCAATGCATGAGAGCACTTGTTGGGTAGTAGAATAAGTTAAGGAACCATTTCTATTAATCCTAAATTCTGTAAGCATTTTATTTATCTAGAAGACTGCAGTGGGGAGTGAGGAAAAGATGGAACTGACCAATGTATTTTTGACATGGTAGTTTGAGATTTGGCTCTGTGCAAGTCATTCTCTGGTATCTGTGAACTGTAATCCTTTGTGGTATCACTTCTGAGAGGGAGTTTGTTAGATCATAGGGGAGGGCTTGGTCATTTGCGTGGGCCTGCAGCTAGTGAGCAGTTCCAGGGCTTCTCAAAGTATGGTGCAAAGACGTAAAGTGTACTCTCTTCTGTATTTTTTCTTTATTTTTTTCTTCTCCATGCCACAACAAAGAACTGGGTTTTTTTCTTTATGTCAACATGTTATAATAGATGATGCAATTAATTTTATTTGGATTTTATTGCTGCTTGGATTTCTTATGTAAAGTTGTTGTGTTACTCTTACATTTTGAACTGCTGGTATTGTAATCAGGATGGTCATAGGATGCATTAAAAAAAATTAACTTTTGTGGGTTGAACTTGAGGTATACATAGGACCATGTTGGGTAGTAAAGTTTTATGTAAAAGTTTTCAGTGAAATAGAAGGACTTATTTAATGTGTGGTGAAATAAAAGGACTTAATGTGTGGTGTAATTGCTACCCTTATGCAACAGCTACTGTAAAAATAAGGGAGGAACTATAGGCTATGCATGAAGAAAAACAGAAGAGTGCTGTTGTAAAGGACTGCTGTCTGTCAGAAACATGGAGGTGGGAGAATGGGACATGGCAGGGGATTGATAGACGCGCTGAGAGCTGCAGATTGCCTAAAACAGAACTGCATGAGGAAGGTGTCAGGAGTTTAGGTGGTAGCAAGCAGCTCAGGGAGTAGGTTGCCTCCATTTAATTTACAGAACTGGAGATGAGAACGAATCTGGCTTCCTTTATTTTGTCTTCTCTACTTTGTAGAGTTGTATGTGTTACGATTTTGGGTAGTAAGGCATAGTCAACGATCATGCTTTGCTTTTTATTGAATCATCTACTTACAGTGGGCAGGGGAAGAGCTATTCCAGCAGGAAGGATTATACAACATTTTTACCAAAGTTGCATATATTATACCTGGTGAATAAATGCACAAACTCTGTCTTGAACTCTGATACAGAAGTGTATCTTTAATTTTCAGGTGAACTTTTAAACACCATTTGTTTGAGGTAAAATGTAACATACTTGGTTTTTTTTAAAAGGCTAATGATAAGTTCACATTCTGTTAATATATATCTTTCTGTGCACGTAGAGGATTCAAAACTGCAAATAATAGTTGGTAAATATTAACAGTATTGAGTTAATATTCTGTGCTTTTGTTTCTTTTCTCTTCACTCAGAATTGGATTTGCAGTCATGGAGGAACATCAACAACACTTACACTGTGTGAACTGTGTCAGCCGTCGTTGTATGACCAGACCAGAGCCTGGCATTTCCTGTGATTTGATTGGCTGCCCGTTAGTTTGCGGAGCAGTTTTTCACTCATGTAAAGCTGAGGAACATCGTATGTTATGTCCACTTGAAAGAGTGCCTTGTTTGAATAGTGGCTTTGGATGTCCCTTCATAGTAGCCCGAAATAAAATTGCTGATCATCTAGAAGTTTGTCCTGCAAGTGTGGTATGTTGTACCATGGAGTGGAATAGATGGCCAGTGAGTTACGCAGACCGAAAATCTTACGAAAATCTGAGTAAAGATGTTGATGAAGTGGAGCAGCTAGATATGGCTTTAGCCCTTCAAGATCAGCGCATGTTATTAGAATCACTTAAAGTAGCGACTATGATGTCAAAAGCAGGTGATCAAATACCAGAACCCAGAGAGCAAACCTCTGTCAAATCAAGTGCCCCAGATACAGTTCATTCAAATGGTTTGATGCCTGTAGATGAAGAGTCCTATGGTGCACTTTATCAAGCTACTGTAGAAACAACGAGGAGTTTAGCTGCTGCTCTGGATATCCTGAACACTGCTACAAGGGACATTAATATGTTAAGTTCAAGACTCTGCACTTCGCCACATGAAATGAAAGAAGATACTGAGACTAAAGAACAAGCTTCTAATGGCATTATTCAGGATATAAACTCTGACCGTGAATATCCAGATGAAGATAACATAGGAGCAGTTGGGGGAATTAACTTTGATACCTTGAGTCAAAATTCTCAAATGGAGCAAAATGGTTCTAGTGATATTTGTTATGATGTAGTGCAAAAACATGACTTAAATCTAAACCTCGGTAACTCCTCACTTTTGTGTAATGGCTTTCATGTGGAAAATGAGTGTTCAAAGGTGTTGGACCAGAATGAAGATCTTGGTGTATCTAATTCAAAACCATCCAGTGTAGCAAATGGTGAATATACTGCATCTCATGATGATGAAGCATTACAGTCTTGCAGCTCCTTCCCTGTAACAGCACAACTTAAAGAAGTAATATCAGCTGACCACTTAGTTAATGGCAATGTTAATCATGTGCTACTTCCCCGTAATGCTAACGAAGAAGAACTGTTAGAGAGACAAGTGGAGCAAGAAAGACTGAGAAACGTAGATGCGTTTTCACTTCTGCGGCATCGATACAAATTCCTTGTTAACCACTATTGGTCTACACCAAAAGAAGACAAAGCTGTTGATACGTCAGATTTGGAGATAACAGAAGATCCTATGGGTCTTCAGGGGATTGATCTAATCACTGCAGCTCTGTTGTTTTGCCTAGGAGACTCTCCCGGAGGCAGGGGGATATCAGAAAGTCGCACTGTCGATGTGTATCACGTTGACTTTGGGACCCAGACATTTTCTCTCCCATCTGCTATATTGGCCACAAATACAATGGTGGGGGAAATAGCTTCAGCTTCTGCGTGTGATCATGCCAACCCACAGCTCTCAAATCCAAGTCCATTCCAGACCCTTGGACTGGATTTGGTATTGGAATATGTGGCTAGATACCAAACAAAACAGCGTTCAATGTTTACATTTGTTTGTGGACAGTTGTTTAGGAGGAATGAATTTTCATCACATTTTAAGAATGTGCATGGTGACATTCATGCTGGCCTTAATGGCTGGATGGAGCAGAGGTGTCCTTTGGCATATTATGGGTGTACATATTCTCAACGAAGGTTTTGCCCTTCAACACAAGGGGCAAAAATTATTCATGACCGCCACTTACGGTCGTTTGGAGTTCAGCCTTGTATATCCACAGTATTAGTAGAACCAGCAAAAAGCTGCTTAATTGGACTACACAATGACCATCTGAGTAGCCTGCCTTTTGAGGTACTGCAGCACATTGCTAGTTTTCTAGACGGCTTTAGTTTATGTCAGCTTTCAAGAGTGTCACGTTTAATGAGAGATGTATGTGGAAGCTTGCTTCAAGCGCGTGGAATGGTGATACTGCTTTGGGAGAAGAGAAAGTACCCTGATGGAAGTTCTTCTTGGCAGATAAAAGAAAAGGTAAGTTAATTTTTATTTTGAAGGTGAAAGGGAAGGTATTAAATTGGTCATGTCTCTGACTTTTTCCCTTAGTTCTGTCCTTGATTACTATCACTGGTTTTTGATATAATATCCCTTCAAGAAAGAAAATGTCATATAGAGCAACAGTTAATAAAAATTGCTATCAGGCTGGTTGAGTCTTCTCCACACTTGAAGCAGCAGAAGTTAGTGCCTGTCTAGTTTTTACTTGATGTAAATAAATTAACCTCTGATTTCTAACAAGATTTCAAAATACTAAATGATTACTTTGTAATTTTCTTTAATATCAATATTCCATGAAAGGGGGAAAGTTGCCTACGAAGTTTGCTTTTCTTGCCTTTACACTGTTTATAGCAGTTTAAATTTTTGGTCATCTGTTGAGATCACATCCATTTGCCGTGATACTGAGTGCCTTAAGTATGTAAATAATCCTTACAGCCTTTGGGTGACCTTTGTATAATACAGTTTTCACCATTCCCTATCCCCAGAATTGCAGGGTATCTGCACCAATCATTTGGAATTGCAGAAGTTGATCATTTCAAAAGTGGATCATTGTGACTGGTCATGCAATACTTTGTCATTTAACTTCTGATTGCATCTACTTTGTAGACGTTAAAAGTGTTCCCTGCCATTCTCACGGTATTCAGAGTTGACTTTGGAATCTGAATCAGCCTGGGACTGGCCATACAAAACTTAGCATTGTATGCTTTTGTCATGTTGTTTTTTAGTATGATTTATAGTAGCCACAAAACATTGCCTGAAAATATTATAGCACAAACATGTAATTTCCTGCTCTGAGTTCAGGTATCTGAAAACATTTTGAGCCTAAGTACAACTTATTTTCTAGGTTTGGCGCTTCAGTACAGCCTTCTGCACTGTGAATGAGTGGAAGTTTGCTGACATCGTAAGCATGGCTGACCACTTGAAGAAATGTAGCTACAATGCAGTAGAGAGAAGAGAGGAGGCTGTTCCGCTGCCGTGTATGTGTGTAACACGAGAACTCACTAAAGAAGGACGTTCACTGCGCTCTGTTTTGAAACCAGTACTTTAAATATTGCAACCACTCCAATTGCACCTACACTCAAGCACCTGATATAACCTCGGTAATATTACGTGACACTTTATTAATGTACTAAAGATACTTTCTGGCTAAATCTACTCTGTCACTGTGTATATAAGGTTTGAAGTGACATTTATTTTTTATAATACTGTTTAGCTGGAAAGTAATGAAAGTTGCCTTAATGTTTGAAAAATTCGGAACTTGCTGGACAGGGTAGTTTTATCTAACTTATGTAATTTAAGAACAAAATCCTAAGGTGTGTTTTCTGATTCACTGGTGCCCATGTTGCTGTTGACTGATAACATTTCAAAAATGGCCTCTAAATGGTATGCACATTTAGATAGGAAACACTGAATTGTAGTGAGACAAAATCCTGACCAAATGTACTTTCTGTATTTGGTCTATTTTTTTTAACAAATTATAATCCAAATACTTGAAAGATAAGGAAGAATCCAAAACTTTATAGTAGGTGTCTCAAACACAGCTTTTAAGTGCATCTTTTCTCATGAAATTGGTATTCTAGTGCTCTTCCTAGTTAACAGGTGATCAAGGATCAGCTTTTTAAAAAAATTTTTTTTTTTTAGGAATGATCTACATGAACTCAGATTTACAGCAGCTTAACTTTTAGTACAACTTTCTTTTGACATGTCAACAATGATTATTTTTCTTCTAAACTATTAACAGGTATTTCACTTTTGGGAGCAAAACTTTTAGAGCTAAAAACATCGAATACTAGTTTTTACTTTCGCACCTACAATGACATCAATACAAAATGTTTAAAACGTTTTTCCTTGTCCTGCAGTTGGCTGAGGATTAAATTGCTTGAGCAGTCAGAATTTCAAAGTATGTGATGAACAGTTATGGATTTATAATGCAGCTAATGAAAGGGCTTTACTTGTTTTATGGTATTGTGAGATGTATTGTCTCCTTTTCTGTTAATTTGTCTATAAAAATGCTGCTTTTTTGAGGAGCATTTTAAATTACTGGTATGTATAGCAAATGTATCATCTTCATAAGATGAGACATGATTTGTTAATTGCATAAGGCATATCAGAAATGTGTGTTCAACCACATCTGTTAAATTGACAACTCCAATTTGCTTCCAGTCTTCCATAATAAAAATACCTTACAAAGCATTTGTGAACAGAGAATACATGCTATGAAAAATGGCCTGATATAGCAAAATTGTAATAACTTGAACTGACTTTCCAACTTGTTTGTATTAGTGTTGGTGTCTCTAGCCTGTTGCTCTTAGCAACTGTGCCACAAAGCTAAAACAGAAACAAACCAGAGCTTGGAACAAAGAAATACAGTACGTATTTCCATTATAGGAAAAAATAAGAGATTAGTAAGAAGGAGATGTTTACAAAAATGACTAAATTTATGACTTGTAATTTCTGTACTGGACACTTGTTTATGGCTAGTCTGGCTGCAGTTCACGACTTCGGTTGTCTGTACATTTCCCATTCTGGGTCCAGTCCAGCTAAATATTCACTGCCTTTTTCTATCCAGAGTGCAACAGGTGCCCAGAAAAAAATTAAATCTAGTTCTTCAGTGCCATGAGTTGAAATTACAAGAGCTCAAACAGAAGTTCCATCTGGATCTTCAATGACATGTTCTCTTTCCACGCTTTCTCCTTTTTTTTTGTTTGTAGAGAGGAAAGGAGTAAACTCTCTACAGAAGTTATATTTGCAGTAATTCTTAGCTGTTACCACAGTTATGTGGCAAGGAGAATCCAGATTCATGTACAAATCTGACTATACCAACTGGGTTTTGGGTCGGGATTTTAACACACACGCACACACCTTGCCCACCAGTCTCTGAGTGCATTGAAATAAACCCACAAATTCTTCAGTACAAAGCAGGAGACAGACTCTCATCAGTTCTTGCCTTTTAGCTCTAATGGCTGCTTGTTGCTGCTCTCCAGTGTTTAAAACTGAAAAGGATCCTGAATGTTGAGGAGTGTTTGCTTGCGTTTATGGCTAAATCTACTTTAAAACATCTGTCATGGGTTACTGGTATTTTTTAGTCAGCAATGTGGTGCTTTTGGTACTCGGCGTTCTTTGTAACTACCCAGAGCCCTGGTAAGTATGGTAGACAGGCATGTGTCTCGGTCGCTTAGGAAAAGAGGATGTTCAGTTAGAGGAGCTGGTGTTGGTAGAACCTCGCTTGTAGCACAGTGCAGATCTACATCTTAAGTTGTTGATCTATTAAAATGAACTTTTTAAGTACTTGGTGTTCTTCTTAAGAAATAACACTATTTCTCAATACATGCACTTTTGTTTTCAAATGTAGATACAGGCTTTTTTGTTAAATTAGTTTATTTTTTATGAGAATCCAGAGCTATTAAAATATCAATGTTGTAAACAAAATCTCTGCCTTGTAAACTGCTCCAAATGCAGGAATACAATATAGTTAGGATTAAAACTTTTTTTTACACTGCTATGCAGTTTGTAAAACATCTGTGGTGTACAGTCAGTCTGTCAAAATGTGGCTTGTTCACATTTGCCCTTGAATTTTAAAAATGTCGTATCTTTTCCTGGTACATCTTCCTTACAGCATATATAGACAGCTGTTCCAGTCTTTCTTTTACTTGATACCACATTGCTACTTTGTTTAAAATACTATGTTTTCAATCATTATGCAATATTTTTTTGCAATGTCTGTTGAAATCTTAATAAAACTTTTGGAGTTTCTCTTTTAGTATGACTGTACTTTTATTAAAGCTAATCACCAGCCTTCCAGTGTTCGAACATGGTGCTCAATGTCTGCCTATAGGATTTCAGTAAGTACTCAAAAAATCATAAAGGAATCTATTTACAAACATTTAAACATTGCATAATTCGGAAGTGAATAAATACATATTCACATTCATTTAGGTATGAAGATCAGTCATTCCTCTTTAGGCTATACACCCATTTCTATTGCTTTGGTCTATTATGCAGCACAGATTTCCTTCCACAATTAAAGATTTTGCTACATAAAATTGCAGACTCATATTGTAACTTATAGGTTTATTTTAATTGTTTTTTCTGAATAATAAATTGGAAAGATTATCTGATCAATATGATATGCACTTAGGCTACTGGTTTGCGAAGAACACTTTCAGTGTATTGTCTCATGAGGAAAGTTTTCTGTAGAAAATTGTTGCTTAAAATGGTACACAGGCAAAAATGTAGGGTGTTTTTAGCAAACAGTTGTAGTTCAGACTGTTTGTGGAATGGCAAAACATAAACCAAAACCTCATTAAAATAGAAGACTGTCCGGAAATTGACCTTTTGCCCTGCCATTTGCCAATATGAGTATGCTAATAGTCTTTACAAATAAAAATGTACCTTTACTACATAAATCTGATAATAAATTAATCTAAACTGTATCGAGTAACTTGGTGTGACTCATGGTTTAATTTCAGCCATTACAAACTTGTGGCTATTTCACTTTCTGAGCAGGCCACATTAGCATTTTGTTTTTCTCTCTAAGTGGATTAGATACTCTGCTGCGTAAGGAAATACTTTGTGTTGCACTTTTTCTTGATGCTTAACGTATTCTAGAGGATTTTCCTGGATGTTTTAGCTTGTTTTTCTGAGAATACTACTGCTAAAACTATCTTTATGCGCTCTTATCTGCTGCATGTACTTTCCTAAAATGAGGTTTAAGGTCCGTGGAGAGTTCGATGCTTGCTGTAATACCAGAAAGCTGATTTAAATTTTTTCAGTCGGAATGTCTGTTCAGGCATCTTTGATCATCTTCAGATGAGCAAAATCTAGTGGGTGCTTACAGCACTGAGGGGAAAAACAGTGTTCAGATAGTGTATATAAAAAGTTATGGCATGTAAAGCAGAGACTGTGTGAAGAATGGGATTCTCATAGTGTGACTGTTCGGCACGTGGTGAATATTGCAGCAGTAATCCAAACTGGAGAGAAAAACTGAATGGAGAAGTAGGCTTCAAATAACGAAGGCATCCAGTCCCGGCGTAGACACCCTTCTGTGAGGGACTGAGAGTGTGCTGGGAGTTTCCGATTTGTGCATGCTGCAACTGTGTTTTACTGATGATTTATCAATCTTTCCATGATAGCGGGAATTACCCTGCTGCTATTTGAGCTCTAATGTGCTTTAGTTGTAAACTCTCCAAAGTGCTACCTCTATTTCTGTATTAGTTAAGTTGAATGCAGCCCTCTCTACTGAATGTAAGGTGTGTATTTGGTGTAGATTCTACATACTGGTGGTGTCGGAGGCAAAGTTTGGTAAGAATAATGGAAAAATTAATCTGCTTGGTTTCCATCAGGATTTGCCAGAAAAAGGGAACAAAAATGTGTTAGGGAATGCAAGGAGCAAAATAAAAATAGTGTCAGAATTCACAATAGCTTGCTAATGGCCTGACTGGTAGTTGAGAAAGCATTATTAATCATCATTAGATGCACTATGAAATGTGACAGCAAAAGTCCACACCTCTGCCATTTTGACGAAGCAAATTCTGCACCACATGCAGTAAATCGGTCAGAAGAATGTTATAGTTTCAGGTAGTAGAAAAAAGAATACAAAATAAGTATGTGTGATTTTAACTGCAAAATAGAGGAAAAAAAGCTAGAATTTTATGAGGTATGAATTCACATAAGGCTAGATTTGTAGAATCGGTCAGAAGAATGTGATTTCTGCCTTGAGGATATTTCAGTGGTCTGGTGCTTAGCTTCGTGCTGAACTGTGCTGACATTTATTTATTTTAAATTATCATATGAATGAACTGCAGAAAAATAGCGTTGTAAAAATTGCAGTGACCGTACAGTGTTCCTTCGATTTGACAGTGTCATGATGTAGTATCAAACTGAGAATTTTACAATATAAAAAATCGAACACAAGAAATAGATTGTAGTATATGCTTTTCATTTAAGATTTGCCTTTTTTTCCCCCTAAGGTATATTTTCAAGTATGTAACAAAAGAGCTATCTTCAAGCTTATTGTGATTTAAATGGAGAGAATTCTGCTACCAAGATGAAAGCTGTGTTGCATTAGTATTTTCCTGTGAACATCCCAACAAAGGGGTAGGCTGCAGAACAAAACTAATTGGTTATGTGACAGATTAGCAAATGACCAGTCAAGAACCTGGCATGAACACGTGTTGGACTTTGGTCAGAAGTGTTAATGTTTGATTGTTACGTGCCGTGTAATCTTCTGAATGTTGTGTACTCTAAAGTATTGTAACTAGATAGTTGGGTTCCACACGTGATTCTGGAGACTTTTGCAGCAAACAGGAAATAATGTGCCCCTTTGTGAGACTCGAACCTTGGTTAAGGTAAAATATGACTGTTAGGAGCTGTGGCAGCTGTTGGTGAGAATCAGCTGTCTGGAGTTTCACGTCACTGTGTGTTTCGAGAGTAAGGGATGAGTGGATGCCTTGTTGCCTAAGGAAGGTGCCTTTACTTCTAAGCAAGAAGAGTTTTATAGGGTATCTCGCTGTGCACATGGTTTTTGATATGCAGATGAGAAGGATGTTCTTGATTTAACAATGCAGTAAAACTAACTTCTCAGCAGATGGAGCTGCACAAAACACTGAATTGCTTCCATATTTTGTGGTAAAACAGGCTGAGTCTAAGTGACCTGTGACTTTGACTTCAGTTAACTTGAGTTGCAACTCATAATGATGTTTTTTAGCTGATGCCATTTTGGATAAACACAAAAGCATTTATGTTAAAGGTTAAAAACCAAAACAAACCAACCAACCAGAAAACCAGCAACTAGAAAACTTCTCATCGATAGATTTCTGTCCTGTTTGTATATACAAACAATCTTCATTAATGTTTGTTAGCAGAGTCTGGCAAGTAAGTAGAAAACTCAATTTCTGTGTTTTGTTAAAATGAAATCTACTGCATATAGATAAGAAAGTACATAACTTTAATGAAAAAAAAGCCAAACCAAAACACATTTACAAAAGCTGTGTGATTGGCAGTGTCACCTTTTTGCTTTTGGTCTTCAAGTGAAGCTTAAACAATAACAGATTTGCTAATTTTTTATCATCCGGGTGTTTTTTATTCTCTTTGTAAATAGCTGGAAAAATCTCAGAGCTTTTATAGGTGTTTAATGGGCTGAGACAGTCTGAAGTAGAAGATTCTACCATTGATCCTTGTCATGATTCTGGGGTGTCTTTGCTAAGATGATCTTTTCAATCCTGTATTGAAGATCGGGGAGAAGAGCAATTTTCATACATAGCTACGATCCTCCATACCCTCTTGAAACTCTTCAGTTTCTAGGAGTCATGTTGAACCTACAAGAGTCTCACCTCATGTCAGTGCTTATCTATTTAATTTTTTGTACTTCATGTATTTTTTATTTCAAGTACTTTCACGGTTTCGTCGGAAAAACTGCTTTTATACTTAGCAGGGAAGCTGACACAAAAAAACCCTCAGAACGCTCAATTGTCTCTGCTTGAGTGTTTACATTTCAAGTAATTTGGAATGTGTGCCAGATGGGTATCACAAACTAATGTTAACCAATATAGAAATCATTATGTTTTCCATCCAAGGTGGAGCATTTATTTTGATCATTTAATTTGTTTCTGATCATCTGATTGGGACAACTGAAGAAAGTCTGTTTTTTCAAAGTGACAGGGGAAGAGGCAGATCCTAACCAAAAAAATGGTCCTCATTCTGGCTGAGGCAACAAAAGCCTGCCTTACTTTTACAACTTCCTAGAGTCCTGCTCCTCAGTTTAATCCATGAGAAGTTCTGTGGGTACTCCTCCCTAAACTCATCTCCTTTGGAAAGCAAGTCATGGCAGGTGAAGTCGGGTTCAAAGAGTTAAGCACATATCTCCTCCAAAATAATTAAACGGAGGCAAAAGACTGGAAACTTGGTCTACTTCAGTTAAGTTGAAAAGTTTCTCTTCAGTGCTCAGGTATGACAGAGTCCCTGTGATCCTGGGTTATTGATTGTGGTCTGAGAATAGGACGCTCTCCAAAGTTTAGTAAAAGTGCATTTAGTGGCCCTGTGTACACCATTAAGGGCCATTTTGTGTCTTTGCAGTCATGTCACAGGAGAATTTACTGAAGGACTTTGCGTGCTGCTTCTGCTTGCAAACTTTGTTCATGGTCACCAGGTTAATATGATCTTGTCTCTTCATGAGGACCTTTTTTGAGTGGGTGACCCTCTGCTTCCTCTTGAAGCTAACAGCCTTTTTGGTGGCTATGATTCCCACCGAATGATTTTAGAAAATTCAGCCTTTATGGCAGATTATGCAAGGTACCTTCCCTCCCCGCCAGGTAAATGTTGCCTCGTGTGCACACTTCGCATTCTTCCCTGGGATATTGTCTTGCTGCCACTGAAACCAGGAGATGGCTCTACCTGATTCACTCTAAGATATCTGTGTCCAAGATGGAGGCCTTCTTCCTTGAGTGTGTAAAGCGTGCTTTATATTGAACAGGACTGCGCTGGATTTACGTGGGAAGGGTTTGGTAGTGGGGGGAAGGGAGGAACTTCTGTGAGAAGAGACTAGAGGCTGTCCCGTGTTGAACACAGTTGGTTCTACATGGCTCTGCAATGGATATACCTTGAGGCAAAGTGCAGCCCCGGGAAAGGAGCCCATGCAGAAGGAGGTTTTCTGGCAGGGCCTGTGAACCTGTGGGGGAATCAGGCTGGAACAGTCCATTCCTGAAGGACTGTACCCTGTGGAAAGGACCCTTGTGGGAGCAGGTCTTCAACTGCAGCCTGTGGGAAGGACTGTTTTCTGTGGGAGGGATCCCACTCTGGAGCAGAGAAAAAGTGGAAGGAGGAAGGAGTGTCAGGGAGGAGCTGTTACGGACTGCCCACAAGCCCCAATCTCCACACACCTGTGCTGTTTGTGGGAGAAAGGAGATCAAAGAGTCAGGAGTGACAGAGCGAAGCTGAGCCTGGGGAGAGGAGTGGGGTTGGGGGAAAGATATCTTCAGTTTCATCTTTGTTTCTCAACATCGTACTCTATTTTTAATTGGCAATAAATTTAATTTTCCCCAAGTCAGTTTTTTTTTTACCTGTGACATTAATTGGTGAGTAATCTCCCTGTCCTTATCTCAGCCCACGAGCTCTTCCATCTTATTTTCTCCTCATCCTGTTGAAGAGGGGGAGTGAAAGAATGGCTGGGGGGGTGTCTGGCAGCCATCCAAGATGAAACCTAAGGACAAAACCCATTAGAAAGCACTTCACCTTTTTTGTCTTTGTGGTAATTTATTTCTCAGGTATGGTTGTCTCCACTCAAAAGAAGTTGTCATATGCGTATAGAAAAAGGACCATTCTGTAGTAACTGGAAGGCTACATATGCGTGTTTATGCCATTTCCAATGGGGCTTGGAAGCTGGAAGGAACACGGAAAGGCTTGGGAGGCTGAGATACGAGGCTTACTGTGTTGATTTGCACCATATATGAGATGGTGAGGTCCTGCGACTCACCATGATAGGTGAGAGGGAAGGGCCTGACCATGTCACAGAATGACAGAAAGGTAGGGGTTGGAAGGAACCTCTGGAGATCATCTAGTCCAACCCCCCTTGCTAAAGCAGGGTCACCTACAGCAGGGTGCACAGGATCGTGTCCAGGTGGGTTTTGAATATCTCCAGAGAAGGAGACTCCACGGCCTCCCTGGGCAGCCTGTTCCAGTGCTCTGCCACCCTCAAAGTAAAGAAGTTTTTCCTCGCGTTCAGATGGAATTTCCTGTGTTCCGTTTTGCGCCCATTGCCCCTTGTCCTGTTGCTGGGCACCACTGAAGAGAGTCTGGCCCCATCCTTTTGACACCTGCCCTTTGGATATTTATAAGCATTGATGAGATCCCCTCTCGGTCTTCTCTTCTCCAGGCTAAACAGACCCAGGTGTCTCAGCCTTTCCTCATGAGAGAGGATGGTGTCATGAAGGTCCTAGCTAAGACTAAGAAGTACTTGGTTTTAAATTACTGAATGCGTATGTACTCATAGTATGAATTAGGAACAATAGCACCACTCAAAAGGTTTCACTTCTTAATAGCCAACTTTCTTGTTTCCTCTTACTCAAGTGGTTGAATGGTTTTGACTCAGGGTTTTGATACAGAGTAGGTGTTGAAGCCTTAATTGGATTTGTCATCAGGCTTGCAGTGTTAGTGATGGAGTAAAGTGGGTTGTGTAGTTTAATGTTACTCAGCAATATCATTCAGTTGTAAAGCTGTAATTCTGTTTTGCAGCAAAATTGAGGTTTTTATATTTTCCTTCTGCTTTGGAATTAAATGCAAACCTTTTGGTATGGTTTATGTCAAGAAAGCAAGCAAGATACTGATGTTCAGAGTAACAGCTGAATGGTTGGGGCATTTCATATGTGGAAGATCCAGTTTGTCTTGTTTCCAAATCAAGCAGAGAAGGAATATTCAATAATAAAGTGCTTTTCTCACACCAAGCTGCGAGAGCTGCTTCTGAGTTGTCTCTTGCTTTTGGCTTTCTCTCCTCATAGAATGAATGATGGTAAATTATTTCACTACGTTAAATAGTCCCAGAATAACAGAGAGAAACCCATATGAAATAGTTACCTTGTATATAGGTGTGTTAAATAAGGTTGGACAGATTGTCCATAGGTGAAATAAAATGTCAGTAAGAAATCTTCAAAATAGTTGGAGAATATGGTATAATTTATGCTTTGACAATTAGTTAAGATGATTTCTAACTGGTCTGTAATTTTGCTCTGACTACAGGTATGCTCTCAGAAGAAGTGGGTTTGAGAAGTGCTGCTCCAGAGAGAGCTGGGACACAGCCTGCCTTTGGAATATTCTGTTTGTACTTTAAGCCCCTCTTTATTGACCCAAGTTGGATGAACAACTGAGTGTTAATTATGGTAGCTACAGAGAACAACCCTCAGTGAAGTGGTTAAGTATTCCCTGGCAGTTGTGGTGACCTAACAGAGTTTGGGGAAAAGTTAACAAGTGGCCAACTGGAGCATGCTGTGCTACTCTGGATCTTGAGCAAGTACCTGATGGTTACGAGAAGATCGTATGAGAATGTTTTTCTACAAAGTTTAATGCAGTGTGTCAGGTGTGAGTCACTGCTTGCATCCGTGGAGGTGAACTTTTAGAGTTGTGCTCAGGCTGAAACTAGCCTGAGCAGGGACTGAAGAAAGTACGGAGGACATTACCAGCCACACATCATTATCTGGGGACTCGCCCGTGATAAAGGGAGCTACTTGCTCCCGGGCACATGTGACCACAGAGCTTACAATTGCAAGCTACTGCAGCGCCATTAATCAGCTGAGACATCACAGTGGTGTCAGCAGATGTGTTATATTTTGCAGCTGGAGCAGATTGAGAGAATTTATCTGGTCATTTACCACAACTCGGCTAATGACACGTTACTGGGCAAATAATTTGACTGAGGAATTGCCACAGGTTACGCTAGGAGCCAAAATCTAGCCTGTACTGTCAGTGATCCCATCATTGCCAAATGCACTCTCCCAGCAGATTTACTGTCACTTCTGTTTCCCTCTGTGGCATTAAACGGCAGTCTGTTAGTTCCGTTACATCAGCATAAGTGGGATTAATAACAGAAGTAATGATATTTTTTCAAAGCACTGTTTGACGCAGATATTAGAGACCTTTAACATTGCTGTTATGCTTCAAGGGGATGTTCTGACAAACTCATCCATAATTCAACTTTGGTGAGGAAAAAGAAAAGCACTTTTTATTTATTGCTCCCTATGGATCATATAGATGTAATCACACTGAAATGAAGTGAGATGCTAAAGGTATGACTACTCTGTGAAATTCATGAAGTGTTCATTTTATGCTTAGTTGGATCAATATATCAAACATGTCGGTTTCTATTTCCTTGAATTTATGCCGGTAGCAATGTTTGAACAAAGATGTGCTACAAGCAAAACAAGTATTAATAAATACAGAATCATAAATGTAATACAAACCCACTCATTCTCTAGCAGTAATGGACAGAAACCTTAACAGAACTTGTTTGCTTAGGAAAGACTGCCAGCAAGACTGCCAGCAACTTGTTTATCTGACTTAGAAGCGCTCCAGCAAAGAGTGATGCCAGCTGGATTTCTTATGTAAATACAACTTTTAACAGATTTTTTGAGTATTTTTGGTCTCATCAGAACAGTCTGAAGTTTGTTAGCTACAGGGATATACGTGTTGTATATATTCATGTTCTAGTATATGATAACACTATTACTAAATTTACATAAAACAGGTGTTTTTGGGGAAATGGGTGGATTCGGTTGACTTCCATGCAATTTCAGACTGTTCTAATCCAGGTCATACTGGTTGCTGCTTAAAATACGTCTCGATTTTAGAACAAAGTACTAGTTCTGCAAGTCTGAAATAAGCGCTTCTAGGTGATAATGTGCAATTCATCCATCACTCTTGTCAGCTGCCAAGCAACAGTTCTCTAGCTTTCCCTTTTATATTTCTCTGGTTGATGACATGTCCCTAAAGAAAACGTTGTTATATTTGCAAGCATTCCTGAAAGGCAGAAAAGAATGGCAACGATCAAAAAACTTTATATCCAAATCAGTAGCCGAATCTTAATTAGCTTCTTTAAATTTTGAGCTGATTGTATGTGAAATTTAATGAAATCCAGAGAGCTTTGCAAAAAGCATGGCTGAGAGCATCAGCAGCAAAATGATTAGCTGCTCTTGAATTCTACGTAGTCTGGACAGTGAACTGTCTCTTTTGCACTATTCCCTTTTTTTCTTAATATCTGTTACTTTCCTTGTATTGTTCTAAAAACAATATCCCACTGGCAGTGGGACTCCTAGTTTGCAGTCATGCTAGCCTACCTTACATATGTGAAAGGCCATTATTTAATAGCTTTCTAAACAGCAATTAGTTTTATTTTCATAAAGGTTTAAGTTGAAACTTGCACCAATGTTAAATACCCAAATATATGGCTTAAAAGCATATAAAATGAAAGGTGTATTTGCAGAGGGTCTTCATCTTTTCTGTGCTGATAAAATCAATAAAATCAGTAATTAAAGTCTTAGCTTTAGGCTTCCAAATCTGAATGCTTTTGCTAGAGTCACTTTGAATCTTCCTGCTGGTAAGTGAAGGCACTGACAGTCAGTGTTTTGCATTTTACACTTCTTAAATATGAAGGAAAAAAAACACTTACCGTCTAAGTTTTAGTGTTTAAAAATGTCAGAGAACCTCATTTGGTAAGACAGGTTGGCTTAATTTTCCCTACAAAGACATAGAAAGCAGAATGATATGAATACTGATTTGTGCTCTCTCCTGAAAAATATTATAAGGAGAAGCATTAGAAGATAAATTTAATATATTTGTTCCAACGGAATAAGCCACCTTGGTTCAGTTATGTTTCCAGGCAAACAATGGTGGTCTCAGCTTTTGCAGTACTAAGTGCAAAAAGATGTCAGTCCCGTGCTTGTTCAGTAGAGGATCTTTCTGGAATAAAATAACACTGAAGCTGTTCTCCTTCGGATGGTTGGTTGTGTATGAATGCAGATAGGTCTGCGATTGCCATGGCACCTGCAGTGCTTGGCTTAGGGCATCGTGTACCATGGATAAATCAACTGGTCACACCTAGCAACAGGCTTGATTTTTTTTTTTAAAGGTATTGACACTGACAACTTTGCCAGACTTTACTTCCATCCCACAGCAGAATAGTGGATACAGACAAACAAGTATCTGTAGACAGTTACTAAGGGAACATGCAGATCAACATGCAAATATTGAATGTGCCTTTCTTGTGCACCATCACTTAGAAATAAGAAGTGTTAAAGAAAACACTGTGAATTACTTTAGCTTCTTTATTATGATATGTTGATGGAACCTATGTGGTGTGAAAGAAACGGGTGTATAGCTGAAAATGAGGCCATTGAGAGAGCAAAGGTAAAACAACTGGTCTGTTACACTCGGAATGCACAGTCAGTTCCTCACTCAATGCGCTGGTGTTCCTGGTGAGGGGGCTCCGTGCAATAGCACTGGTCAGATTCACCACGTCAGGACTGACACTCTCAGAAGTTCTGATTATAAAAGCAATAGACTGAGTTATCACACCTAGATCTTTTCGAAATGCTGAAGGATACAGTTTATTTTGTGTGCCATTTAATGCAATCAGGGTAGCGAATGTTTACAATATCAGTATCGTTGACCAATGAGGTAAAAAAAGGCACTTTATTTGCATATTCATACTTGCAGTAGAACTGAAAATTGTTGCTTTCAGTTTAAGTCATTTGAAATGTGGATGTTTGCAAAGGAAATCTAGAAACTGCTCATCAAGTGACTCACTGTGCGGCCCCTGTCAATACAGACTGGCCATACCGCCAATCTAGTAGCTCTATTCCCTTTCCCTTTTCCTCCTTAAAAATGTTTTAACCTCTGGGATAGCTGTAATCAGTAATAAATTAAAAACTCATAAATGTATGCAGTGTAAGGAACTGGCTTTTAAACAAGATTAAGCTCTTGAGAACTTGGAACACAACATTCTACTACACGCGTTTGTTAAAGAGCCACTACACGCTTCAAAGAATGGCTGGTTGGCTGGCAGGAACTCGGAGAGAGCTTGGAGTTTGCATGGGACTAGTTCCAGCAACTCATATACAAATATATTTTCAAAAACTCCCATTGTTTCAGGGGTAGGAACCTGAAAAGTGAGAGATTAGGTCAGAGTTTATTCTACAAATTTCCCAGACAAGGAATTTGCTATCAAGCAAAAATTAATTCTGATAATTTAAGAAAATAATTCCACTTATCTGGAATTTGAAGTAATGAGTGACATACCAAAGAACTATTCGATTTTGGCCAAATAAGTGCCTGTTACTAATCTGTGAATCTATAATTTTTTCTGTTTAGGTTTATCTCAGAATATGAAAGGCTTTTGGCAACAAATTTTTTTATAGCACTAAGCCTTCCATAATGATCTTAGTTTGAGGATATTGTGCCTACATAAGTGTGCAGATGACTTAAATGTATACAAGTAAACCAAGAAGGAATCTAAGTAGGGCAATTACATCTAGGTGCTATTTCTTAGTAAACTTAAAACCACTTGGCGTAGGGAAGAAGACGTAAGAAATTTCAGGCAGCTTGTATAATTATAATTTCATGGGGTAAGGAGCAAAAAGTAAGTAGTGAGAAAGATCATGTCATTTGAAAATGGAAGTGTGCTCATAGCTGCTCATGGCAATGTATTAACTATGTGTAATACAAATGTAACCCTACAAGGAGACTATTCATATCCTTATAATGAAGTAAATATTCGCTTACTTCAAACGCTATTGTAATATTGTTCATTAAAATGACCGATCCATTTTGGGGCTGATCTCCAAACTCTGTTATTCCTTAAAAATAGGTGAAAAAAACCCCAAGAAATGGTCAGATGGTGACTTATGGGCCAGGTATAGCTCTTGAGTAGCCAGCTGCGGCTTCTGTGTTGGGATTACCTTGAGGGACTGGCTGTGCTAATGGAAAGGCATCTGTGGGAGAACTCGAGCTCAAGTGGAAACGGGTCACTATGGTACACAGCAACACACACACACCAAATTAAGTAGTAGGAGTCCCCTGTCTATGATCTAGTCTCCAAAGTATGTCATACACATCTTCTGGGTCTTGGCTGCAAGCTGTTGCCGTGACCTGTGGAAGGTTGCTAAGTTGCAGGCTGTTGACACACACTCGTTCTAGACTGCAATTCCTATTTTCAGGGGTTTCTTTAGGGCTGGATGAAAATGGTGTTTGTTCCTCAGCAAGGATTGTTTGTGTGCCAGGT
The DNA here is from genome assembly GCA_013400135.1 of Rhinoptilus africanus. Lineage (NCBI taxonomy): Eukaryota > Metazoa > Chordata > Aves > Charadriiformes > Glareolidae > Rhinoptilus > Rhinoptilus africanus. Next base: position 74,870 of record VXBO01010633.1, read on the forward strand.
AAGCAAATTCAATAAAGCTTGCCAAATCAGTTGAAATAAAGTTTCTTTAAAAGAGACACAAGAAATGTATAGTTGAAAAATTGGTAAATACATGAAACCAAGAAGATGAGGAAGCAGCAGCGCTGTATTGGATTGGTACACTCATACAGCAACGTATTCACACAATGAAGGAAAATAATGGAGTAGATACTCGAGATCCCTGTACTTAAGCATTCAATCTACTTCTTTATTAGATTTGGCTGATGAGTCAACCTCTTTTAAATTTTGTGTGTGGTGGGACTGTCAGGTAGGAAGCAGGGTGGTTTCTGTATTTTTTTTTCCTGCTGCCACTTTACCTAGACCTAAAAGATAATGTCTTGATCTAAAAATAAATTCTGGATTTTTTTTGGATCCAGTGTTAGTCTAAGAAAAAGGCTTTAAGTTGTTATTATTTTTTAATAAAATTGAAGAAATAAATTCATTGGCAAGGTCAGTCAGCACTAAGATGGATTTCTTGTATTATGAGTAGCATAGAATAACTACTGAGAATCGTATACTTACATGAATAATCATCTGTCTACATTTCATCCCCTGTTCCCTTTTCCGTTACGTGGGTCATGACTTCAGGGATGGCATCCCTCAGTCTGTGTTTGCTTACTTTTTTTAAAAAAAACAGCAAAGGGAACAAAGCTGTTTAATTATTATACAATAAAACGGTTCTATTTCTAACTTCCTCAAAATCTAGTCAGAAGAGTTTTCTGCAAGATTTCAATTTTTTTAATGCTGTACATTATGTTCTAGTCATCTTTGGAGCTAGAAATGTACTGCTTAAGAGCATATTGAGAAGAAACTTCTCTTCTTGAACTTTCCCATGGTTGCTTCACAAACTAACAAGTGCATTCTCTCAGCTTTTATACAACAGCAACTGGATTTTTATTGTCCCCAAATTCAAGACCACTGATTTAGTCATTTATATTCTGAAGATAGAAAATTATGCCTAAATTATAATACTTAAGTAATGCTATAATCTTAAAGACTATGCCAAAGTCTTTAACTTTCTGTGTGACTTTCTGAAGTATTGTTGGTCATACATAAAACACCTGCAAGAAATGAGTCTGCATAATGAAAACTAAACAGTAACTTGTTCTTAAAATGCACACAGGAGTATCACATACAGGAGCTTTCTATCAACCAATTATTTGTTGGGGATCCTAAGAACAAGGAAATCATGCTCAGTTACAGATGGAGCGTTAGACTGGAGCACAGTTACTAGGGTCTGTGGGCATCTGCTTTTGAGAGTGGAAGGATTGTGGCAGTCTCCACAAAAAAAGGCACATTCTTCTACTTAAAAAATCATCTGTCATACTGCACATCAATTTTGGGTCAGATTGCACTCTCCTAACTGATGGAATGAAGTTCTGGTATTCCATACAGTCACAAGTGTTTGGTTTTATACTGTGCCTTGTTTCAAAAGGGCTGAAAGACTTTTCCTCCCCAAAGTTTTTTAATAAGAAAATTGACATACCATTGGTGGTAAAAGGCTGCTTTCAAACAATTTACTTATAATAAGTAACGATTTACTGTTACATACTATTTTTCACTCAAGAAGTTCAAGGTACTTCACAATCATCAAATCTTTACTCTCCTATATGAGTTTACACAGGCCCTATGAGTAAACCCTTGGCCTTTCTTCTGTCCCTTTGTGCCAGGCAGAAGAGCCACGTTGATGTTAGGGCTACCAGAACTCCAGGTTTGCTTGGGGAGACATTGCCCTGGTGCAGACGCTCTACAGACATGAGGCTGGCCTGGAGGGTCCCTCCGAGAACTGTGGGGGTCACGGCTTGAAGCTGGGCTTGTTTGCCATGTTTGTTGATACCTGGGCATTGATGAGGCCGACAGCGCATACTGAAAGGGCCTTCTGCTGAAATACGGTGGGACTTTCTCCAGCTCCCAAGACATCTGAGGCTGGGGAGGACGGAGATTTTGAAAAAACAAACCTACTAGAACAGTCATTCCTGTATGTGTTCCTGTAATGTTTACTGTAATGTTATTGCATATTTATGCTGCCTAGTTACTTCTAAAAATAACAAACTGGTTTTTTCTTAAGTTAAGGAAATATGCTATACAAACCCCCGTGCAAATTGGAAATAACCTCCTGTAGTGTCCGACCTATTATTATAATATAATTCTCCCAACACAATTCCTAAAATGGTCAGTCATGCCAGAACTTCTGTAGCTTGGTCTGCATAAAAGGCTGCTACTAGCACTGAGCAGTGAAAACAGTTCATGCAGTTCCCACTGCTCTGACCCAGCACCTAAAAACTGAAAAATGATAATAGCAGTGCTTATCTGGTAACAGGTTCTTAAATTGCTTAGTTTTCTTCCAGTCTTCAGACTGTAATGGTAAAGTCTTGGCTTTTATTTTCTTGGCTGCTGTACTATCAAATTAAAACAAACAGTGAAAGTGTTAGTTCATACTTCTGTCAGAATCATCAGGAGAAGGACAGTTAGACTTCAATTAGAAGCTTTGGATCCATAGGTCACCGATTAGTTTAGGTTACTAATCAAAAGAATCAACTTTCACTTAAAACAGTGGTCTTAAATTCTTTGCATTAGACTAGTAATTTGTATATTTAGTTCAATCTCTTTGAAGGAACATAGGCTATCTAAATTTTTCAGCAACGAACATTTTACCCAAATCACTACTACATCTAAATCAGCTTACCACGTGATATAAATGTTTTCCCTTTTACAAGCAAGACTGTACAGAGTGCTGCCTTTCTCTTTTCTATAATTAGCACAAACATTTGGAAATTGCAGTAACACTTTCTCCCTATCTTTACAAGAAAGAAAATGACCTAAAAAGGGAAGAAAGACTAGTCTAGGAAGGAGCATGGCTAATCTAAACATCACTCACAACTTGCAATCAGGGACATACCGCCACCCCCGCTCCCTTCTCCAACCAGATCCTTTCAGTACTCGTGCCTTGTTTTTGTTTTTCAAACGCTATCTTCACTACAGATTTCCCTACTTGGAAATATCATTTGAGATCACTGTACAGCAAAACCAGATAAAGCTGTGCTGAGCAGCAAACTGGCCCATGGTTTATAAGTTTCTAATCAGTAAAGAACACGTACACTACAGACACAGGCTACCCCAGCATGGAAGTATTAATTTCATCTGTCATTTTAGTAGTGTTCACGTTGTTCAGATAGCTGTGTGCTATTTCTATGCCATGCAGAAACTTTTCAAATAAGAAAAATTGTGAAGAATATGACCTTCCACTTGGAAAACTGAATTTTGGACTGCCGTATACTGTCAAACTTCTTGATTTGTGTCTTTATTCTAATTTCAGACAGTAATACTTTGTCCAAGTTTCCTGAATGTACCAACTGTTTCAAAACTCTGAGTTCACAAAAATACCAGAACAATTTATGCAGGAAGAGAGAGTATAAGAAATGAGAGGGATTTCTGTACAATAAGAAAACTATAAACATATCTTTCCTGACTGGTAAATCATACAGAGCAATGGGATTTGTATAAACACACAATCTCAGCATTAGTATTTCAGCAGGGCCCTATGCAGAAAGTTAGATTTGTGAGTCTGCAAAAGCTTAGTGCACAGCAACAGAAAATACCCTTAAACGTGTTTTGTGTGTATGTAAATACAATTACAGCTCCAGTTTCTGGAAATTCAAACTTTTCCTTAGAACCCTTTTAGCTACAGCAATCAGGCAGAAACTGAAGATGTAACTTCAGCGATTCCTCTTGCGAAATCTCCACCACCTCCACAAATTTTAGATAATAAACCAGACATAAAAGCTAATAAGCAGGAAATTACATAAGGCTAGATCTATCAGTACAATTTAGGAGAAATCCCACGAAGTAATTGATTCTTGCAAAGACTGCAATCTTTAGAGCCTCTTCTTGGATATTAATGCTGTGGAAAAATAATTTGTCTTTTTCATGCAATTCTCACCATTTAGGCAGTTAGAAACACAGTCAGCACTGCCAAACACCTGGGATGGTACTAGTGACAATAAATTGGAGTCTTTAAAATAAATTTGGCATTAAACATCACTCTGTTGCTAGTTAGATTTGAGGTAGATCGAGGCTTCCACTCAGCAGATGCTGCAGTTTAAGTATATTGCTAGATCCTAAGCAGCTGTTAAGGGCACAAAGGCACAATGTTTATTATTACAATTGAGACAGACTACTAAAATGGTAATTTGTTCCCACAGGAACAGTTAACAATAGTTTCTGGGACAGTTAAAAGTAACTCGATTATTAGGGTTTTGGCCCCTTTATGCCAAAGCTTTTTGATGGGACCTGTAAGGCTTGCCAAGTTGGAACGAGGACTTCATATAGGGCAAAAAAAAAAAAGGAAATGGCCATGTTTAATTTTGTGGCTGTAAAAAATAACTAGATTATAAGGAAGGCTTCTAGGTTTGAGAATAGTGTTGAGGACTGCATGTGAAGAGCACCGGTCAGGTAGTACTAGGATATGGGGTCATTTTGGCAGAGGAAACGAGTTCTTTGTTAATTCCTTAGGAGGCTTAGGGTGACACTTAAAACTAAATTTAGGATTATGGCAATGGCCCAACAGTAGAAGTACTTCTTCAACTCCTGCAATCCCAAACAATAACAGTAAATGTAACACCC
>VXBO01010633.1:87175-105812 GCA_013400135.1 Rhinoptilus africanus
GCAGCTGCTGGGGGGGGAGGGGGGGGGGGACGACCTGGAGAGGGTAATATTACTTCGTAGCTCTTTTAATGTGGATATTCTATGTAGTGTTGTTCCCACTGGGTGTCGCCATTTTACTTGTTTATAGCCAGTGGCTGCATAGTTTCTTGCAGCTACTTGCACATTTGATCGGTATTTAGTGTAATCTGTTCTGCTTTTGATGATAAACCAGGGCTTTAATTGCTCTGCCCCCACCTTCCCCCCACCATCCCCCCCATATCAGATTCTTGCTCTGAAGTAGGTAGTGACTAGGAAGGAGCATAAAGTGCAATTGTATGTTGATAGTTGTAAAATTGTGCGTAATACACATTTGGTTTGTGCAAGGCTGTTGCTTTCTGGACAATGCTAGGTGCCTTAACACCTTTCAGATGTGAGAGAATTTATGAGTTAAGTGGATAACTTTGAAATCTACTACTTAATACCTCTAATGAATAGAGAGAAACTTCTGTTTACGAAGTGCAATAGCTCCTGGTGTTTTGTTCTTCAGCCCCCTCAAGACATAAACTTAGCATGGATATTGGTATAATTAATTGGTAGCAAGATTTTCATTACTGCCTAACTGTGTGTCGGCATTAACCAGCTTACACTGAGCAGACTGCTGGAGATCAATAAAACAATGGAGAGTTGCCCACGAAACTGCAAAATTATAAGAATAAAAATAAGTATGTACACATGCATTCCTCTGGATTTGGCAGGTATGTGTCATTTCCTACCCACAGAGATAATCGGGAGCCAGCTCTGACTACTGTGAAAGCCTAATTAAAGCATTTGTGGTTATAATGGTAAAGTTAAAATAAATGCATTATTTATGCAAATTACTTATTTGCCATTTTCCCTGTCCCCCACTTCACTCCCTGCCCTCACTTCCAAGCAACAGCAGCATGCGATATGGGTTGAGAATTCATTTTCAGTGGCAAGAAGCGCTGAGAAGTGATAAGTAACCAGGATGATACTTTGGTTTAAGATTTTGCCATGACAACTATTTTGGCATAGCTTGTTTCCTGCCTATAGTTCAGTAGTCTTTTCTGGTATGGTAGAACATAATACACAGTGCAATGCCACAGGGAGTTTCAAAGCAGTTAAGAAGACTATTACATTATACATTTGGTCGCCTTCAGCCATTATGTTATTATCCGCATTTTCTTTATTCTCATTTCCACCATCTGTCTGAGAACAACTTCTTTTTCACATGAGCTGAATTCCCTTTTAGTTGCTTTTCTCCAGCTTAATCTACGTCATTAGACTGGGCATTTGGTTAAAAACTTAGTACAGTAGCAGCTCCCACTGAGAAACACCTGTGCCTTAGCAGACCTAGAGAGAGAAATAAAACTCATTTTTGAAAGTTGCCTTTGAAAATTCTTATTTTCTCATTTCTAGTTTAAAAAAAAAGAAAAAAAAAGCCTTGTTGATTAACAGCATTAAGTGCTGAGAAGAGCTTTCTTGTAAAGCATTTAGTTCTAATACGGGCACAATTAAAAAAAAAATCCATAGAAAGAATTCTCTTGGGAGTAGACTAAATAATAGACTAAAAAATCTCAAATTTAACCTGGTTTTTAATCTATTTAAAACTTACTTCCTTGGTTATATGTATCAGCCATACCAAATGAGAAGTTGAATCAGTGTGCTTTAAGTCCAGCAGAAAATAAGCATGTGGTGTATGATACGGATAGCCTTCTGCTTTTTGTCGTCTCTTTTGGGCTGGCAAATGCAAGGAAACAGTTCTGAAAATCAAACCAGTCATGAAGGAGTTAGTGAAGTAGGTGTGGCAAATTAACAATTTTGTTTTATTAGTTATTTAAGTAATACAATAAAATCATCTACTCTTTTCAGAAATCAAAGGGAAGACAGTTTATTGACAGCAGAGAAAGCAGAGTATACTTTTATTAAGCATAGGAGTGAGGGTTAGGACGTGCCATACAGAATTCAAAGGTGTAATTTGGCTCTATTTGTCAGAGGTGTAAAAATAAAGGGCAGCTTTGCTGAGCCTTCGGGACGGTGGGACTCAGGCTGCTGACATACCTGACCTCGCTCAGTTCCAGTGAGGGGAATTCACCTCCCCGAGCTCTGTTTTTTAACAATCAATAGCAATTCTGCCTTGGCGGGATTGAGACAGATCCTATTTCAAGATACCAGAGACTGAATTTCATTCAAACAGTTAGGTGGCAGGGAGACTTCCATGACAGAATCTGGTGTAAAGGGTAAGTAAAATTGAATATTCTAAGTGTAGTGATGGAAGTCCAATTAGAGTAATATCTGATAATGACACTATGCAGTAGCACATTCAGATAACTGCGAGAATCGGGTCCAAAATAGGACTTGAGGCTTTTCTTCATTGCAATGTTGGTATGAAAGATTAGGAAGCTGGCAAGTACTTAATCCTTAAAATCATTCATTTTTGAGACTTCCCCCCCCATATCTTCCCTTTAGTTCCTGTTGTTCTATTACTATTTCTTAAAAAAATGTTCTATTCCTCAACCCCTCCACATTCCTCTGCCCCCAGAGTGTTCATACTGCTTAACGATGTTATTAAAATCTTCCAGGGGAATTTCTAAGCGTGAACTCAAGATGTTAATTTACCTTGTTAAAAGGACATTGTTTAATATTTCAAACATAATTATTTGTAATATTTAGACATGCTTAAAATTTTGACTTGACGTGTAAAGCCTGCTGGTTCATGCAAAATTTATTTCAAAGATTTTAAAAGTAAGTCTTTGCTCTCACTGATTTGTAAGTAGGTGATCTGAAAATTGCCTGGCTGCTTGCTGTTTGGATTTGTTAATTGCCATTGAAGCTAGTGCGCATATCTAAGATCATCTAAGTAGCCCTGGTTTTTTTCAAAGGTAGCAGTGAACTGAGAAACATGCTGACCTTCCTGCGGTTTGGAGGTTTGGAAGTCGTGACGGCTGTGGTTTAGGGTCTGGCAAAGGCAGGGATGAGATATGCAGCACCTCTGTGGCCGCTGCCGTGCCCTGGAGTTTCTACACATCTTCCCTCACACAGTAGAAAACAGAAAAAAAGAGGAAAACTTCCAGCAAGGTATGCGACAAGCTGGGAGAGCTGTGGCTTTGCTGCAAAGAGCTCTGCAGAGACAGTGCAAGAGACAATCTTTTTCTTTTTTTTCATTCATTCATGGGGTTTTTTGTTCACCACGCTTAACAGTGCTGAGAAATTTCATTGACCTAGATTGTGCTCATTATCTTTTAAGATCAAGCTGATAATTTCACCACTGTGACTCTTCCAGAACATTATGCAGTCTATGTGCAGTTGTCCTCTCTGTCAGGATGAGTCTGTGCTGTTGGCAGACTGTTGGATTATACTGTTTTCATCCCCACAGAACAGCTGTAATAAAATAGTAGCTGAAGGCTTTTTCTTGTATTCTGTTATGCACAAAGAGCACGTGGTTAGCTCAAATTTCAGGAGATCCTCTTCTGGTCCTCGCTTATTTGTTTCTAGTCCTTGATCTTTGGACATCTTTTTCTTGCTTACCGTATCTTCACTTGTTTTTCCTTTGTTCTGTTCTTGTCTCCATCTTTTGCCAGTGCCTTTTCTCAGTTTTGTGGAGATCTTTGATTTTAATCTCCTGTTTGGTTGGTTGTGCAGCCAGCTCCCTTCGTCTGCCACTTTGATCACCCGTCATATGCATTAGCCCAGGAGCCATATGTGCGGTCACGCAGGGTGGGGAAGAGCCCGTGGTGGGGCTGGAGCTGTGCGTGGGGCTGCTGGTTGCTTTCTTCTCCAGCAGTTCCCTGCCTACATCAGTGGAGTCCACTGTGCAACCATCCGCAGTAGGCACAGCAACAAATGGTCTGCAAAAGCAATGGGATTTTATAATTGAATGCCTAGAAACTTACTTTTATGTTTCTTTTTTGGATAAGCGTTTTTGCTGTGAAGATTCACAAAGACATAAATAAAATCATTCTGGACCTTATTGTAGCAATAGGATGAGACGTAACGGTTTTAAACTGAAAGGGGAGATTAGATTCGATATTAGGAATAAATTCTTTGCTGTCAGGGTGGTGAGGCGCTGGAACAGGTTGTCCAGGGAAGCTGTGGATGCCCCATCCCTGGAAGTGTTCAAGGCCAGGCTGGATGGGGCTTTGAGCAGCCCGGTCTAGTGGGAGGTGTCCCTGCCCATGGTGGGGGGGTTGGAACTAGATGATCTTCAAGGTCCCTTCCAACCTGAACCATTCTATGATTCTGTGATTATTGAAGGAAAAAGAGTGCTACCCTGTCAGTTAAACTAGGACCTGTATCTTCTAATAAGCTCTTCCAAGTTCCTTTCATTCTTTAATTAGGAAAGCCCACATAATTAATTAACAGGAGGATTAGTACTGTTCAGATATTTAACTTACCCTTTTTTAATACTGAATTTTACATGCTTTTAAATGATTTTGTATTTGCCTCCCAAAAATAAAATAACTAAACTGATGTTTTGCCACTTGGAACAATATGAATAAGAACTAGATGAAGAAAAATATTAATTTAGAAGTGGTTTGGACTATAGAAACAGGTGTTTCCTGTTGTGTATTGCCCTTTCTCAAAGGGCACTTGTGCTTGTTTTCTTTTCTGCAAAGGTGAACGGGCAAGTGGAAAACAGATTTGATTTTCTTTGCTTTGCTACTACTGGCTGTAGGAACAGAAAAGTTGAAACGCTGTTAAAATTTCCCCCAGTCTTTGAGGCTGCACAATGCTTTTTTTGACTTAAAAAATTTAACATTTCACCCAAATGATTGTTTATTTCATATAAAAGGTCCCTGGAAACCTACCCAGTGGTCTGGTCGTGTGTGCTGTGGGCAATGTGAGAGAGAACAGCATTTAGTTGTGAGACTGGTGCTCTTCTCGTCTTGCAAACACTGGTGAGGAGATGCACGGCTGCTGTGCCTGAGCGGAGCATTTGGATGAGACTTGTGGTGAATTCCTGCTGGACAGGCTGGTGGAGTCGTGGGGGGTTTATTCAAAGTGTCTTGAAGTCTTTGTACAAGGCTCGGGTAAGCTTGGGGAGACTCATCAGTGTAAGGGGAGAGGTGTATTTACATTAACAATCCATGCACCAAAGGGTGCAGCTTGCCCTGAGGGTCCTGCAGTGTGCCCTCGTGCTGGTGTGCTTCAAGCTGCTTCCCTCCTAGCACCTGGCTTGTAATATGGATGCAAAATCCTCCAGCTGTTCCATCTCTGCATGAGTGGTGTGTGCCTGGGACTGGCCAGTGGTCATCTGTTGCTGGTAAAGATGTGACGTGCACTGGTGGTCCTGGAAGCATGTTGGAGTGCAGCACATTAAGCCTGGACCTTCTCTCTTTGTGCCATGCTGGGTGGTGGTGGAGAGGCACCCTGACCAGCACGGTTGGGATAGCATTCCCAGATTCTAGGTGGGGCCTTTCCCAGCTTCAGGTACAGAAACTAAAATTGAGCACTAGGCCTTCAGTTTTCGTAACTTATTTTATGAAATGCTGTGTACATTTGACAAATGAGCAATAAAGCTGACTCTGGTTTCTCTAGGGAGGGATGCTGCATCTGACTTCTTAGGGAAGTCACTTAGAAAATCCAAAGATGTGGTGACCTTTCAGATAAAGTAGATAATGGGGACCTGTGTGGTGGGACAAACTTAAGGTTTAAGTGGAGTAGGAAGTTGGTGTGTGTATGAGTGGCTTCAGACATGAGCAGGCCCTGCATACAGGCAGTCTCGTGGCTCTGGTCTGCACCGGCCACTGTCGTTTTCTCTCTGGTGCTGAGGCTGGGATGGGACATCAGCCCAGGGGTGGGTGGGGGTCAGGAGCAGACACAGCCTTGTGATGGCTGGGCAGGGCCACGGTGATGTGCATTGCTACGTGGGGTTAGGCAAGATGTGTTATTTGTGGTTGTAAAGATTTTGCTGAATACTTGAAATCAATTAAGCGTCATAAATATCCATAGGTTTTGTTACGTTGTTGTGTTTGTTGATGTATACTGCTGTTTTCAAATGGTGTTTAAAAGTGGTATGAATGTGTAAACAATTAGAAATGTGACATAAAAATACAGTGGTAAGATTTGTAGCTTCAGGATCTATATAATGTTCTTGCTCGCCTTATTTATCAAAATCTGTGTCATACCATTGCATATGATACATAATGGTTCAACAATCTAGAAAGAGAAAGTAGTTTTCTGCCTAGTATTTTCTTTTTGGTAAATAATAATATTTCACAATTATGATAGAAAGTACTGCATGTCATCTGGAAATAAGGAGATTGTTTAAGCTTTACTGTTAAATGTTAGTCTTTTTTCTCTAATCATTGCATTTATACGTCTCCCAAAATGCTCTTGCTCTAGCAAATTACCCTAAATGTGGTGTTTGAAAGCTGGAGGATATTCTTTCTGGCATAATTTTACTCAGAAATTTTCTAACATAATTAATAATGTATAAGTGTAACAGGTTTACATTAAAAGCAAGCCATGGACTAGGTCACTTCTAATCTGCACAATAATTCCTACATGGCAATTAGTATTACAATAAGTATGTAAAAATGAGGGGGGGGAGAATATATATGTACTGAATTTTTGGAGGCTAGATAACCTTTTGATTGATGACATGACCCAGCTTAATTCAGATTGCTTACTCTGGCATGGTATTAAAAATTGGTTTTCTGTCCTAAAGCTCACACTATTGCTGTAAGAGAACAAGGGGTAATGGATATTAAATAATGGAAAACTGTAAGAAAAATTTCTTACTTTAGAAAAAAGCATTTTAGGTAATCGTGATCACTTGGCATTGCAGATGTGCCTACGTCTCTTTGGGTCACTCTGGGCAACTTTACTGTGTATGAGCAGACCTTGTAAGCGGGACGTGCATCTGAAAAGTAGAAAGTGGTTGTTTATCAGTTAGCAAACATAAAAGACAGGTAGGATTTAATGAGCTCCTAGGCTAGGCATCGGTGTGTGTCCCGTCCCTGGAGGCACACCTCGAGAGGCTTTGCTGGGCAGGCAGCTGTGGATGGGGTGGAGGAAAACCACCCTTCTCTGCTCTCTGAAACAGGGCTTCATTGCTGCTGGGTTCCTGCCTGCCACTCGCTTGCTTTTCTTCTCTGGTATATGATGCCTTTTCCACATTGGTGTTTTCCGTCTAGAATCCTTAGGCTAGTAAGAACTCCAGTTTCACCAGTCCTACCTTTGTTTCTGATCTTGCATGGCCCGTACTCTGTGCTTCCTCCAAGGTCTTTCTCGTAGCTTGGCAATTTCCTTGGAAGTAAACCTGAGGCAAGGTGATGCTGCTGCGCTGTGCAGAGCTAGACCTCGGGCCACAGCAAGCTGGACCCTCCAGAGGGAGGTCACACAGCAGAAATGTTAAACACTGAGGTCACGTACTATCAGACACCAAATGAGGAACTTAAATGAAATTAATTATTCTTGAAATTGTAGGTGCCACGGTTGATGATTTGGGAGTCTTACACAGCTTTATTATTTTTTAAATAATTTGCAAAAATTGATTTTAATGCTGAACATTTGCTTTGTGGCAGCACTTCAGTTACAACTATTTCAGGTGTTAATAATGTGTTATGAGAAATGCAGTCTGAACAGGCAGCAAACACCACTCTTTGCCTTAAATACTCATCTCTCATCTCCTGCAAATCTTTTTGGAAGGTTTTCCAAATACACAGCCTGCAATTGTTCTTTCTTCTGTTATAGGTAATGGACCCCATCATGATCGAAGTTGTGTTTACAACGAGAGCAACATAGTAGATGGAGTTTACTGCCTCCCAATAGCACACTGGATTGAAGTCTCTGGACATACTGATGAGATGAAACATACAACTGACTTCTATTTTAATATTGCAGGACATCAAGCTATCCATTACTCCAGGTAAAAGAAAAGGGCAGGGCTCGGCTGGTGTTGAGTATACCAACATAATGACAGCAAACTTTGAATTTGAAGTGGTGAGTAGTATTAGGTATGTAACAGTAAAGTTCAACAAAGATTCAACACCTCCTTGCAATTAAATGTCACCTTTGGCAATCAAAAGGAGAGATTCTGAGTTCAAGGATACCTGCAGCCAGTACAGGTGTGTTAAGTCGCATCACATCTGAAAATGACTAGTGGTAATTTATGCATAAATTTATGAGGAACTGTCATTTTCAAATGCTTGTCCACATACACATGTAAATATGAATGTTTTTAATGTATTTGCTTTGGAATTATTTTGCTGTAGAACATCTCCTGGGAAAAAAAAAGATCTATTCTGACACCAGAATTTCATGACGTCATGTTATTGCTCATGTGCAGCAGCAACTGCAATTAGTGACAGCAGTTATAGATGACTTTTGCTTCTGTACATGCATTTAAAAAAATGCTAAAACTTAGACAAGTCTTAAAGTGTTTGTACTTCCGTGGTGATCGCTTGAGTCCACTGCCTCACCAGTGGAGCATCCTGGCCTGAATTAGGAGACAGTAAAGCTTCAGGAGAAGAGGGCACCCACCGTTCAGGGCTGCAGGTAAAGCACAGGATGTATTTAGAGCAGCAGCCTTAGCACTGGTGGTTAACAAAGTGGCACTGAGGAATTTTGACCATTTGTAACTTTCTCTGACTCCAGTCACGGATGTGGCAGCAAGTTTGTTGATTGATAGTGGTTGTATGAATGTTGGCAGCCCTGATATGCCACTTGCAGCTGGTGTTACTGGCTACAGACCAGATAATGCCCCCAAAGGGATATGTATTTTTTGAAGAAATCAAACCACTTCTTACTTTCATTAGGTCATAGCATTGCTTTATGTGAATTTCTCCAGATTACCATTTCAGCTACTCCAACCTCACCATCTTGTCTCCTCTTTCTACCCTTTTGTCTCCACCCTCACACAGGGTAGGAAGCAGAATTGTCTTTTTCTTGTCAGAGTCACAGTGTGTGAGGGAAAGATCTCCTTCTCTTGGTATGTTTTGGAAGAGTACAGATTCATAAACACTGTTAGGCATATGCAGGTATTCGTGTGACTTGGTACCTTTTCCCTGAGACCCCCTCAAGCTATATAATACACCTGACAGCCTATGCTGTTATCTGTATCTTAAGCATCCATTTCCAACACCCTGTCAAAGAACAGCTCTTGTTTATTCCGAAGCACAGACTTGTCAATCCCAAATAATCTTCGTTTGGCAGAGAAAGTTGGTGAGAAAGAACAACAGCTGTCAGAAAGCGAATATCTAAGCACCAAAGGCTAACTTATCTTCCTTTCCAGAGGCAGCAGTGATACATTTAATACTGCCTTATCTGCGTGACTGCATGTTTCCAATATTAGGTAAAAAGCTTCAGATTCCACTAAAGAATATTTGTGGAAAAATTTCTGAGTTGTGCAGTCTTTTCCAGATGAGAATCTCCTCCTCCATTCCCCTTGCACACACACACACCTTCATTGCAGCACACGCACACGCCTTCATTGCAAGGCAACCTTATATGTATATCTTCAGTAATTCTTATCTCATTTCTTTGAGCTATATTAAGTGAGCATACCCCATAACAGTTATGTCACATAATTATTTTTAATACTTTGAAGATATGCAGCCTTTTTAATTATTAACAGTTGGGGGCAGATTCACCATTCTGCTGGTTATAACAAAGCAGCCCCAAAATAAATTAAGATTTATTTTTTTTTTGGCAGAGCAGCTGAAGTAAGCTGATGAAAATGCTCTTATTTTGTAATGGATTTATTGATTCAGAAGAGTGCTATGGAGATTAATATCACCAAAAAGAAAAAAAAAACCCAACAACAAAACAAAAAACAACAGAAAAACCATCCCAAAACTGCAGCAAGGAGCCAGTCCCTCTGCCTGTATGGCTGAAGGCTCAGTGTATGATGAGCTGGTAGTTATCCAGCTAAGGTTACTTTTTTCCACACTGTAAGGGAGGCAGCAGCACGGCAGGGAGCTTTATGAGCACCAATTCTAAGTCTGCCACCAGCTGCAGGTTCTTTACAGAATGGTGTCAGCTGGAAAGAAGTGATTTATCAGTCAAAACTTTTGAGGTGAGCCCCTTCTGCACGTTGCTCCACTTAATAGGATTGCCATGTGTGAGTTAGCTGGAGAGGAAAGTTTATCACTGTCAAAAAGGCCTCCCACATGAGCCCTCGGACTCATTTTGGTTGTCGTCTGTCTAATCACAACAATTAGAAACAGTTGCTCTAAGCTTTGCTAACACCTTGCATCTTCATAAAACATGTGCTTAAACTTTAAATGGGCTGCAGCAGAATGAGAAGAACTTGCTTCCTGCTGTTGCCAAAAATCATTCTGAATCATGCTGTGGCTGGCGGCAATACCCTGAGGAATCAGACTTTTCTCATTTGGTATAGATGTATTTGCTCATAAATCAGTGAATTTATGTTTAAGCTTATATTTAGAGAACTCACTTTGTGTTGGTCATTCAGGTTGGAGAGGATATGATGCGTTTTTCAAGCATAGCAAGGTTTGAATTAATTTTTTTTAAGTGTGAAATGGAGCTTGCCTGCAGCTACAGAGTCATGACCGATACCTCTGTGGTGTTAGTGTTCGCTTGTTTTGGACATGTAATGACACATATCACCAAAATCTGAAAATAACAGTCCCTTTCTCTTTTGTATTAGATACTACTGCAATAAGATGCCTTCAAATTGCAGGAGAGTTCACTTAGGACACAGTAATTTTCCAAAGCAAATTAGAGTTATTGTAATCTTTTCTGGGAGAAGATGACTTCAGAGAATTTGTAAATCTGGGGCATGTTAGGTCTGTTTCAGTTTCATCTGTGAAAGGTGGAAATTCCTAATTCATAGATGTTATATACCTTATTACTTATATAAAAACCTCTGCAATTCTCAAAAGAAAGGCATTGCATAAGAGCAAGAGAGGGATTGACACCTGAAATTACGAACCCCTTAAATAATATGTTGGAGACAATGATGCTTGATGGAAGAATTAGGTGCTATAGGAAGAATATCACTGAGAGGAAAAGTCATCTAGTTGCAGTTTTCTATTTTCGGACTTATTTTAGGTTCCTGAATCCACCCCTGGTAAGTAGTGAGTTCCCATACTTTTTGCCTACTCATTCAAGTATGATGTAGGACCACCGCCTCTTCATTTTAGGACATGCACTTTTATGCCATCTATGGGGTCTATTTTTTAATAATACATGTTTCAAATTTACTGTCTTCATATCTGTAATTTTATTCATTGTGTGTGCTTTTTGTGGGTCATACCTCCTAAATCTGATGAAGAAAAATATATTTTATGTGCTTTGCATGTAAAATGCAACTAAACTGGCTTCCGTAAGTGAATTCCTCAGACAACAAGGATAGCTAATCTCTAATTGAAATATTGTTATGGCTGCTAAACCTTTCTGAGGAAAATACACAATCAGCTTGTGCAGAATCAGAATGTATTAGGGGAATCACTACATGAGAGTAGTCATAGGTCCCGACAGCAATTTTTTGAGGTACAGTTTTTATAGTGGCTTTTTTGCACTTAAATATTAAGGCCATTAAATGTTAATGTTTCATGTTTATGGAGCGAGTGGGATGTTCCTGTAACTGGATATAAGCCAAGGAATTGTGAAGTTGACAAATGTGTACCTGTCATCAATGTTTATGCCCCTAATTTTTCTCCTTAAGACAAAATAAAGCAAAAGATGAAAGAAAATAAACCCTTGTGCTTGGAAATACTGTATTTGTTCCTTTGTTTCTTGATGGTTGCAAATTAAACTTAGTTTATGATGTAGTCTTTACAAATGCTTTGTAGCTTGTTGGTAAGATGGTTTCCTTCAACACTGCTGTAGAAATGTAGGTTATAACCTAAGTGTTATGTGGGGATGATCAGGAGAGTCACATAAAATGTGTGCTCCTGATTTGTACTAAAATGTTAACATAGATAGGTGAGTGGATGAGGAATGATCCAGGGCAAAATGCCGCTTCTTTACCTTCTGGAGGCACTAGAGCACTATTCTGCTGA
Organism: Rhinoptilus africanus; assembly: GCA_013400135.1. Taxonomy (NCBI): domain Eukaryota; kingdom Metazoa; phylum Chordata; class Aves; order Charadriiformes; family Glareolidae; genus Rhinoptilus; species Rhinoptilus africanus. Next base: position 99,145 of record VXBO01010633.1, read on the forward strand.
TGAGCACTGAGTTTCCTTTTGTCTGTAGTAATTCTCCTGTGAAGAAAATAAGCATTTACTTGATTGACATGCAACTTTAATTGGGGTGGAAAACAAGAAGCTGGTTGAATATATTTTTGCATGAGAGTCACTGCAGAAGGGGAATAATGTAACTTCTGTTAACTTATTTGGGTCATATGAGGCACAGTTATTGCGATTTGAACATTAGAACTCTGCTGGGATTGATTAAGGTAAAGATATACTTTAAGACATCTGTGGTAGGACTTATCTTGAGATTAAGATGACTAAATTCACATGTCTATATACAGCAGTTCAACTCACTGGAGACTAGATGTCTGCGTTAGAGTGAATTGAAGAATTGCATTGGTCTCCATACTCCACTGATGATGCTGATGAGATCTCTATTGATTTATAATAAGACGTTAAACATCCTGTCTGTTTGCTTGAATGTTGATGTCTAGTGTAATTTGAGATGCTCTAGAGTTTACTGCCTGGCCTCCAGCTGCTGCACTACAGGAACATGGTTTCTTAGAGTTTGGTGGCCGTTATCTGTGAGCCCTGTCCAGATGTTCCAGATGCTATGGGATGTCTCAGATGTCAGTGGGAAACTGTACTTAGGCAATGCGCTGAGCAATGCTGTGAAGACACCTGTTTGTAGATAGTCAGGGCTAGGTGTCTTCATCTTGATGTTGTATCCCCTCCATAGCCTCTATTAATGAATAACATCCATCTCAGTTCGATAAGAAGTCAGAATTACCTTTGAATTATGCAACTGGAAAAAATACAAAAGGGAGTGCTTTTATTTATTTTTACTCTTTAACTTCTCTGCTGACTTACTGGTTTTAATTAATTCGCAAAATAAAATGCCTTTCTGTTTTAAGTGTAATTCTGAATTATTTTTTTTATTACTGAATTATAAAAAAAACCTTTAAAGAGGAAGCTGTCACAAAAAAACCCCTAGAGTGCAGTGAACTATGCTACTGTAGCAGAAAGCTGAACTGATACTTTATGCCTACATCGTAAATTAAGAGAAGAGGTGATGATGTCTGTGGAGATTACCATAATTAACATTAAGAACTGAGAGCTAGCTATCCCCTGTGCCTCAAGAATACTTTTGGTAACGATGTTAGAGAAAAGAATAAGAAATAATGAGCTCTGGAACAGAAGTCTTCAATTGTATTGTAATAAAATAATCCTGATTAAAAATATTTAACATCAATAGGAGTTTGGCCTTTGATTTCAGTACTCAGGGCTCTAACTACGAACTTATGTGGCCATTTTACACATTAAGTAATGAAAATATTCTAAGCCACATTTTGTGATATGTTTATCCCATAAACTGGGGCATTTGAACACTCATTTGAATTTTGTTTTATTATACTGATCTATAGTCTTAAACTGGTCTAAATGAGATCCATTGTTTACTTCCCACTGGGAATCATCTTTTATAGAAGGGTTTGCATATTAATTCTATTTTTTGTCCCTTTTATATCTTCATTTTTTTCTATATCATCCTCAACTGGAGCTGTGAAATGCTTTTACTGCTCTCTGCTGTGAAGAAAATGGGTTTCAAATCAATGTAAAATGTTACTTTTAAGCATTTTTTTAAGCTATTGAAAATTAAGAGGGAGTGTAAGGAAATTAGAGCAAGAGTGAGAAGGCAAACATTATGAGGTCAGAATTTTATCCATTTTTAAAGTCCTTATTTGTTTACATTTATTTAATTTGGGTATATCTCTGTATTGGGTAAGAAATGCATCTTTCTTCCACATTTGTTGCCCATCCAAACAAAAAGTTTCTCCTTTCATGACCTCCCCACACTGCGCCTTCCCTAACAGTGGCTAAAAACTTGAAAACTGCTTCTGCTTTTCCAAGTGTTGTGATTGTTGCATGGGCAGGATGGCACCTGGCTGGCATAACCTAAGCCTGGCTATCAGAGAGGTAGCTGCAAATCCCGATCCCATGAACTGTGCCGAGGAATACAACTAGGATGTGCCAGCAGTGCAGTCTGTGGTACCATTGTAATACTGTGGATGAATTGGAACGAGGAAACTCACTTTTCACATTCTGTTTTCCGGAATATCGGCCATGACCTACCTCCTGAGCACTCAGAAGGAGCTGGAAAAAGGAACTCCTGGATCTCAGCTACTCATTTCTAATCGCATTTCTTGTATGTGCCAGAGTAGCAGGCAAAATCTGGCATTTAAACGGGTGGTTGATGTAAATTTTTCCAAAAACCACGGAGCTTTTATATTAAAGATTTTTGCATGACTGTCATCAGTGTTTGAATTCCCAGTATTACTTCCACCCACAGTGACTGGTGTGTTAAATCTGATGAATGACTACTAGCCAGCAAGCTGCCAGGTTTGTTGTGTGCTGTAGTGGCTGAGGGACACAAAATACTATCTATATTTGGGATGACGCTGTTGAAGTAATGGCTGATGAGTGCTAAAGTATCTCCATAAATATGAAAAAAAAGGGAGAGAAAATGATTTTGGCAGCAAATGGGACTGAAAACTAGCAAACTTGTGAACTATTAATATTGTTATGTCAGCGATTTTTCAAATGGCGGGTGTCATTAATATTCAGCAGCTTTTCTGAGTGTTTTGTCCCCTTTCTAGAAAGCTACACTATGTGTTGTCAGCATTATTGGTAAATTAATAATTTTGACCTGTTCACATATATAGTCTAAATAGCATAACATTTAAAAAATGATTTAATGTGGAATTTTACATTGCTTTAGGTTATAGAGCAATTAGAATAATTCTTGATAGTCCAATAAGGGCAAATCACAGTGATGTGTGGATTTCACTTTTTATGAAAACCAATGTACTTCTAATGAAACACAGAATATTTTCACAGTTCAGGAGTTACTGAATCCCCCGAAGTAATGCCTAGCACTCATCTGTACTAGAAAGAAATGGCTTCCACAGCACCTTCACTTTTGTTGTTTGCCTTTGTTATACTCCTCATGAGGGAAAGCAGGGTTGTGAAGTTCTTTCCATTCCTGATTGCTGCAAAGAAAGTTAAGTATTTTGGTTGTTACACACCTGAAAAAGCTGGGTTTTTCTAATCACATTCTGAACCATACTCAGAAGTATGGCCCTTCAAACCGCCACATGGCTAAGCCAAGGAGGAACCAGTTGGCTTTCCTAAACTTTGGTGGCTAGGGAAGTGGCATGGATATGCAATAGCTTCCTGAGAGTGTTGCTAAAACTCCTAAATTGTGATGTCCTTGAGGCAAAAGAGAGTTTTTGCAGCAGCAAAAGTTCTTAATGTACTTCCATCTCAGAAGATACTGTCATTCTGTGCAATGCCACCGATGGATTGTCAGCGTGTGGGTGGCAGCAGGAGAAGGAGCGGGACCCTGGCAGGAGTCCTGGTGCTTGTAGCACCACATCAGCACAAAGCTCCGCGTGGTGGCAATTATTAGAAGGGGTATTCCTTTGGGCACCAAATGATTTATACGCATAAACTGAGCGTTTATGGTGCTTATAGTCAGCTTGGCGAATTTGGCAAATCTTTTAAAAAAAATGGTTAAATAATTAAAAAAACTTGTTAGAAAGTCCATAGCTGAGCTGGACCAAGTACTGTGACATGGCAGAGGAGAAGGCTGCAAAGCTGGCTGCAGCCTTGAAGAAGCAGCTGGCTTTTTTTCATGTATCAGGAGCTCATGGCTTGCAAGGTGCTTTAGAAGAAAACCTGAAATGAGGGTTCCACTCAAAAGAGTCAGTAATTCAGCAAGTAATTTCCAGACAAGGAGTAGGCAACAGGACACAACAAGCTAAAGAGGAGCTTAGCATGCTGCCTGGATAGTCTTGTGAGTTTTATCTGGACTTTTTTCCTTTTTCTGCTGTTTTGGGTTGTGGTTTTTGGTTTTTTTTTTTCTTTACCATTCTGCCATTCATATGTGGCATTTGTAACAGGCATTTGATTGAGAATCCTTTATTTAGAGGGGTGATTGTTCAGGAGCAAGCACTTCGTTAATAAAATGGCAGCAAGAGAGACTGGCTAATGATGGCAAGAGCGAACTCCTTTCATCATCTGGCTGATAATGAGTAATACTTGCATAAAACCACTGTTGATCTTTAAAATGGATAGTTTCCGTACTTAAGAAAAGCTTACAGCACTGTGAGCAAAAACAAGAAGGAAGACTGGGAACTCTCCATGAAAAAACCTTGAGGAGTAAACATACTTATTTGTTCTGTTTTTCTCTGTGGGGTATAACAGACAAATGTTGATGGTCTAGTAAATATGAATTTTACGTTGGGTATTACTGTTAGGGAGTGAAAACTATTGTTGCTTCTGATTTCTCTTTCTGTTTTACTGTGCCTCCCTGTCCCGTGTCTGTATTTCTTCTGGAGGTCTTCAGCCTTTTTTCCTGCCTCTTTACTCTTTAACATTCAGGCTGTCAGCGAGGGAGTAAAGTTCTCTCTCCATTGGAAAGCAATTTGCTGGCTTTGCTGGCTGTGAACAAAATTGACTGAGATTGTGAAATCTGGGCAATTTAGCTCACACCTGGGACAACGGGTAAGGGGCAGCACCGCTCTTTCACCAAAGATTATTTTCCAGTTGTGTTGCAGATATTTATTTCCTGTTCGCTTTTACGTGCATTTATTAGGTGCCCAGTAATCACTGGCATTTTTAAATATAGTTTATCTAAAGATAGCAGAAGCTCTTTTTCAAAAGCAGACATTGTGTACTCAAGCTTATTGCTGTGTAGTTTACCAGGGGGGAGCAAATGCAGATATTTGGTTGTTATCGGAAGAACTTCACTAAGAGAACTCCATAATTTACAGCTAGTGAAAGTGTTGAACCAGGGACTTGTGTTTGCAGTGGAAACTCGCTCTGCCTACCCTTCCCATGGTTTTTTGCAGGCACAAGTCCCAGGGCAGGTTAGCCCAGCCTGCAGCTGACTTACAAAAAAAAAAGCCTCAAAACAAGAGAGTTTTCTTTCTCCAAATGTGAAAAGTGACACCATCAGATGATAGTTTATCACCACCAGCTGGTTTGGTGTTTGCTTGCTCACTGTATACTGTATTTCTGAAACAGGTAACCTGTAGATCGGAAAAATCTGAAATAAACAACTGCGTAGTTGCTTCAACTTGAAATGGGGAAAGTGTAAAAAATACCTCACTTAAAACATTAGCAAGCTGAAGCCATTAAGCTATGAATTCTACCTCTTATCTTCAATAATTTTTATAAATGCTGAGAGGTATAAATTCAAGTTTTCATCCTTAAATGCACAAGATATTTACAAGATAATTTTAAAAAATCTCCTCCATGTAATAATATGGAGAATCCTATTTGAAGAATAAAGATTTCTAAGAGAGGAAACTTGAATATAACTCTAGTTTCGTTGAAACTTGTCTCAGAAACAAAAGTATTTTATTTCCCAAGAGTAAACAGAGATTATCAAATTGCTGCTGTCTTTTCCCACATATAATTTTCTCTCTGCAAGAAAAAAACAAATTCCTTCCAGTTCAAGGGCTGGATGCTGGGCGCTATTACATATGTGTGGATACTGGGGGGCTTCTAGAGCCTTTTTTTAAAAATAATTTTTTTTTGTTTATCTAGCTTCTCCAGGAATACCTTTTCAAAACTCTACAGAACGGGTATATCCAATGCCTTCGCTTTCCCATGGTGAAGGTCTGATAAGGAGGATATGCAGCTTCTTGAATAAAATGATTTCTTTTAGTGTTCTTTCTTTCTGCAGTCCAGCTGCCAGCTTGAAAGGTTGGCCATGTGGAGACCGTTCCTAAACACAGCTTTAACTACTACTTCCACTGCAGAAGACTGAATTGCTCAGTTTCTTGTTTTAATGAGTTGCTTCGATCTGGTGAGAAGAAAGGAGGAAAAAGCTTCTTAAATATATTTGTTGTCTAGGTAATAAGGCCGTCCAGTATGAGTAATGTTTTACAAATTTACAAAGTCAAGCTTCAGNTGAGAGGTATAAATTCAAGTTTTCATGCTTAAATGCACAAGATATTTACAAGATAATTTTAAAAAAGCTCCTCCATGTAATAATATGGAGAATCCTATTTGAAGAATAAAGATTCCTAAGAGAGGAAACTTGAATATAACTCTAGTTTCGTTGAAACTTGTCTCAGAAACAAAAGTATTTTATTTCCCAAGAGTAAACAGAGATTATCAAATTGCTGCTGTCTTTTCCCACATATAATTTTCTCTCTGCAAGAAAAAAACAAAGAAATGAACTGTGTTTGTCTTCCCAGGGAACATATTAAGAGGCTGAACTGAAAATCTCTTGTTCCCTCCTTTAATGCTTGTACTTTGGGAAATTTAATTTCAGGGAGTCAGGTACATAATCCCTGCTATTGTTCATAAGTTTAATGTATATCCTCTATGATAAAAATTGAGTCAAATGTCATAGACATTGCCAAGTTATAAGAAATATTGATTTCCTCTTTATTGGTTCAATAGACGTCATGCTTTATAGGTTTAAATGAAATGTCTTTTTTCTTTGATGTGAAAAACTTAATAATAGAAAATATGATTTTAAGCGTGCAAGAAGAGGAAAAAGGGGAAGTATGCATTTCAGTTTTAATACAGAGACAAGAAAATGCAGAATATAAATAAGATCAATATTGAAGTAGAAGCTTACCCTCCCTCCCTCCCTCCCCTCCTCCCCTCCTTCCTTCCTCCTTTCT
>VXBO01010633.1:105821-220695 GCA_013400135.1 Rhinoptilus africanus
CCTTCCTTCCCTCCTTCCCTCCTTCCTTCCAGTTCAAGGGCTGGATGCTGGGCGCTATTACATATGTGTGGATACTGGGGGGCTTCTAGAGCCTTTTTTTAAAAATAATTTTTTTTTGTTTATCTAGCTTCTCCAGGAATACCTTTTCAAAACTCTACAGAACGGGTATATCCAATGCCTTCGCTTTCCCATGGTGAAGGTCTGATAAGGAGGATATGCAGCTTCTTGAATAAAATGATTTCTTTTAGTGTTCTTTCTTTCTGCAGTCCAGCTGCCAGCTTGAAAGGTTGGCCATGTGGAGACCGTTCCTAAACACAGCTTTAACTACTACTTCCACTGCAGAAGACTGAATTGCTCAGTTTCTTGTTTTAATGAGTTGCTTCGATCTGGTGAGAAGAAAGGAGGAAAAAGCTTCTTAAATATATTTGTTGTCTAGGTAATAAGGCCGTCCAGTATGAGTAATGTTTTACAAATTTACAAAGTCAAGCTTCAGCCGAGAATGTAGACACATTCACATAAACTTTAGTAGCAGTAGATCACTTTAATACATTTATTCAAAGAGCTGCAATTCCAATTTCTGAGCAAGTAAAATTATATTGCTAAGAAAAGAAAGAAACCTGAAAAAAAGGTCAGTTTAAAAAAATAAACAATCCTTGCTAATTCTTGTCAATCTTTGGCTTCAATAAAACTGCAGCATTGTTAGTTGATAAAATTTATGTCACATGATTATTTTCCCTTCTGACATCCAAGACTTCTTCAAGCGATCACACTATACTTTTTAGTTTTGTGTTAAAAAGACTTCAACAGAACTTTCCAGGGCCTCAGTAGCTCCATTACAGTCTCAGCATCAACCTTTGAGGTTGGCAACTCATCCACCATGGTTATTAATTTTATGTTTATAATCTAATATCCAGGTATGTTAGCTAAAATGAAGTTTTCTGACAATCTTATTACGGTAGCGCCATGCAGCTGTTGTCCCTTTGATTTGACTTTGTTGTGGAAACATGTTCTTTTAGATACTTATAAAGCTGACTGTGGCGATGCATTGATTCAGATTTTCTCAATATTTCTGAGATGTCCTCCAGCCTGTGGTACTCTAGAATGTGTCTTTAAAATTAATATAAATGAACTGATGTGGGTTTGGAAATTCTGGATAAATATCTTAACTGGAATGAACTCAGACAGATACCGGCCCCATCAGGACTGTTGTATTTGGATGGTACCACAAGGGATGGATGTGCTTCTTCCTCTGACTGTTGCAGTTCTGAGGGCATTCCAGTCTTCTCTACATGTGCATACACTGCCATGTGGATCACAAGGCCACTTTTCAATAAACTGTGCTTTGCAATTATATAATTTTAATGAATATGTGCTTGTTTCTGAAGCATTGGAAAGCATTTCCATGGGATCTGAAAAGCTGCATTTTGAAAAGTGGATTCATCATTTATTATTTTCACAGCCTAGATTTCTAAGCAGCTGCTAGTAAGTAAACTCTGAAAGAAGACAAAAAGTATTTTAGCAATTATTCCTGAAACTTCTCAGGCAGTAACGTAAAGTTCATCTGTAGTGGTTTAAGTCAATTTTGTTAAGACACTTTAACTTAAAGGTGCCAGCAGTGGCATCATTCCCATTGCTAAGCATTAATGCTAGAAATTCTCATTCCTAATGCCAAGAGATTCATGGCTCATTACTATCTGGCTTAGTTTAGCAGCCTGTTGTTCTTGTGTTTCCGAGTATTTGTTCTAATTCAAAACAAATGGGAATGTTGGCAACCTAACGGAGACATTGTAGGAAGTAACCATTGGCAACCATGGCTGCATGAGACAAGAGTCTGTAATTGGAGCGTTTAAGTATTAATCCTCACAAGCCAACAGAGGAGCCCTTTCCAGGTTGTTCAGTACAAGCCTTGGAACCCGATTCTCTTCTCCGGCTGTATATTTGCAATTGGCACATCCTTTGCTTCAGATAATGTTTATACAAAAGAAAGTACGGGAAGCACAAAGCAAATCCTGCTTTCTGCTGCATGCGGTGTTCTCCTTAGGCATCAGTAGAAACTTTACCTGTATGTTTGAAAATAAAAATAAAGTCTGATGAAGTCCTATAAGGCTAGATCTGGACACCCTGTCCTACAAGGTGTCAGTGTGCATGTGAATGATTGCTTTCGTATCTTCACGGTAGAAATACCTGGTGAAATATGACATAAAATATTTCACTTTGAATCCAGAGAGAATAAAATTTTATCTTCCACAATTTAGATTTGGTAGTGTACATAAAGTCTTGTGTGACCAAGTTATGTTAGATGATTTCTAGAATAGAGATAAAATAGGTTATAAAAAATGTATAAGGTATAAATTCATTGGCTTTAAGCTTTTTAATGGAACAAGAGAGAAGAGCTTATAGTGTGTTTTTTCCCCTGACAGATTCAAATGTACTGCAAGCTTAATGAATCCCATTGAATTTACTGGAGAATGCCCACTAGAGACAAAGTTAAATATATGTCCTAGAGACAAAGTTAAATATAATTTCACCTGTTATTTTGACAGAAGAACAAAGATTGTTTACAATCCCTTTTGCACTTCCATTTCCCATGAGAAGCAAGTCTGGAACATGCTCTAGTCCTGGCATGAAAGAAATCAGCTATATCAGGCTGGTTTATCTCATCTATCAGTAACTGAACTTTGAGGTAATGATGCAATCCCTGTTAATGGGGATACACTGCCTCTTCTGTGTTGCCTTCTTCACAGGAACTTTGTGGTCAGGACGTATCCCACAAAAAAGGATCCTCAAGGTCCCTTGTTAGGAGAACTTTACATCCTCTTTGTATCATGGGAGAAATGGGAATAGGAAATTTGCTTTTGCAAACCCAGTTAGAATACGAAATGATGTAACATTCTTTTTTTGCTGCTGTGTCAGTGATTCCCATCATCACAAACTGCAGTGAAAAGCAGAGATACTTGAGCTGAGTTGCATTGAATATGGGCGTTTTCTGCAGACTGTGTAGCTTTCGTGACACTGGAGTTGGAGCAAAATAAATTGGCTTGCAAGGAACTCTGTGCTACAATAGCTTGACTACTTCTGGTGCCTGAGGTAGAGAGCATACTTAAATGAAGACTGAGAAAGAGGATATATTACTATTTGTAAAAGACATTCAGGAATTAGTACAAGGGAGGATGAAGAATTATTGAAATTGAACCTGCTATAAGATCAAATGGATATTAATTGCTTCTGAATGCATTTAGAGTGTAAATTAGAACAAGGTTTCTGACATGAAAGGAGTGATGTCTGAATTCTGGCATGACCTTTCAAATAGGGCAGGGAGGACAAGGAACCTAAATTATTTCGAGATGGATCTTCATAAATTAATATAGGTAGCAATCCCAGAGATGGAAATTAAAGTTTATGATTATAGTATCATAGATCATAAGGCTCAAAGAGACCTCAAAAAGCATCCAGTCCATTTCCTTTCTTTAACTTAGTCTCAATTACATTTAAATTGTTCCAGGTTTATCTAGCCTGATGTTAAATATGATCTCATCTCAGTGATGATATTCTACAGCGCTCTTCCTTTCAATCACCTCACTATTCCTAACATTAAAAAGCTTTTCTAATCTCAATTTAAGTCTCCCTAGCTACTTCTTGTCCTCTCCACAGCAGAGCTGGAGAACAAATTTATAGCCACCTCTTATATGCTCGGAAACTCCTATCCTTTTTCACAGAATCTCAGAGTAGCTGAGGTTGGAACATTTCAGTATTTTCATTTTGATATTAACTTTTGGTTATTTCAGACTTTTCTCTGAAAAGTTGTCTTTTAGGTTTCTGATTGTTCTGGTATTCTCTGCTGGGCTCTCCAGGTGTTCCTCTTCCTTCTTCCCATTTCTCCCAGTGACAGTTCTACCTGTTCTGAATAAAATCGAAGGATTATTTTGTGACTCAGGCATAGTGCTACTACTTATTTATCCAAGGATTATTGTAATTTTTGCAGTGTGCGATGTGGTTTACTTCGCAGTTGTCTATGTGTTTTCCTCAAATACATTCCCTGCTGTGGCAGGGTATAGGATGTTAGAAATGCCCTTGATCGCTGCAGCTCTCCTTATGAGATGTTTTCATGAGTTTTTTCTAATAAAACTCCTATGCTTCTTGTAAGAGAATGTTTGAGGTTGCTGTGGAAGGGGAAAATGGGCCATAAACAGAAAGCGTTTTGGATCCATCTAAATTAAAGTTCTCTTACATGGTTGACTTTTCTTTTACTCACATGGATCCTTCTTATCCTCTGTCCTTGGTGCATTCAAAGCTGGGACAGTCCATAAAGTAGACATAGCCCACAGGCCTCCCCAGAGTCACAATCCACCAGAGGGCTATGAATGGGGAGGAGAGCTGTGCTGTGCTTAGGTGTTAGCATGGTTGCTCCTTGTCTCACAACCTGAAGAGTGCACCATACTGCCTGCCGTAGGTGGAGATTGGTGGGTGATGAGGGGACAACCAAGCCCTTTTGTGCCATCAAGCTGATGCTATAGAAATCTCCTCCTATGACAGCAGAACCTGTGGGCACTGTACCATTGGAACTGCTTTTTATCTGAATGTCTGTGTAACCTTATATTTCAGTTATCGCTTTGGTGTTTTTCTTACCTGCTTTCATTTCAACGCGTTGTCAGCTTGAGGTCAAATCTTAATGGCTTATTTGCCCTGCATATCAGCAAATGAGGTAGTTTAATGCCACATTCATGCATAAATTTGTGAACATGGAATAAATAAGATACTATTAAGCATAACACTCAGAATTCAAGGGCTTGAGAAACTTTGCATATTTCTAAGCCGACACAGTGTTGTTCTATAGTGATAAAGGCAGGTGTTTCTTTTTAGTTGCCAAGTCTGCTCCCATGTGAGAGACTAGATAAGTAGTCCAAATTACATCTAAGAAGAAAATTTGCCAGAGCTTAATTACTTTTCATCACAGTGCCAAATGAGAAGAAGGAGAAAAAAACACCTTGGAACTACATTGTAGTCTATTCAAGTCTAACTTCATAATAAACTGCACTCTTTCAGCGGTAAAGCAGAACAAATTTATAAGTGATGACTTATGCTCCTTCTACATTTGGCATTTAGGTTAAAGTAATCTTTTGTTCAAAAATATAAGCAGTTCTCACAAGGTCTGCAGCTGTGTCGTTTCAGTAGGATACAGTTTTATCATTAATCAACACTTTTCTCTGATGACTTCTGCTAAGGTTGTGGCCATTTAATCCATCTTTATTGATAAGCATGATCTTATTAAGCCTGGCTGTTAGATCTTGGTATTCTGTGAGTTAGACCATAGTGCCATCAAACCTTGCTCTCCTGCTCTGGCCAGTAGTGCTTGTCTGCGTGCTGGGCAATTGAGTGTATCAGGCTGTGTTCAGTCAATCCTACTTAAGTCAAGCCTCTCATCACAAAGCCTCCATCAGCTTGCTTTCTGCAAGGAGACTTTATCAGTAAGTCAGCAGGAGAAGGGATTAAGACCACAGCCATTTACCCATGTGCCCTGTGCAATGTGCAATGAAATGTCAGTGTCGTAACCCCTTATTTCTACATTATTATTTCATTGTTAAGGAGGCATTTTGCTGAGAGATCTCTCTGTCCTTTATTTAAAGAGAATGTAATGAAAACAGAATTCTCGTACAAGACTTCTGTTTTGATATCCAACTATGTTGTCAGTATTTTGGAGGAAGATGCAAGTCTATTTTTTGTCTATCCCCTCCTCCTCTCCCTCCACTTTTTTTCATCTCTCAGTAGTTGCTTATAGGTGAAACTATATGGAAGTTAAGATTCTTTACTTCTTTTATGTAGATAGGGCCAGCTGATTTGTCCCTCCCCTCACTGCTTTATCTTTAAGCAGTCATCCAATTCCATCTTAAATATGCTAAGTTCTTAACCTGAAAAGTGTTTTATCATAGAATCATAGAATCCTAGGGTTGGAAGGGACCTTAGTAGATCATCTAGTCCAACCCCCCTGCCAGAGCAGGGCCACCTTAGAGCAGGTTACACAGGAACGCGTCCAGGCGGGTTTTGAATGTCTCCAGAGACGGAGACTCCACCACCTCCCTGGGCAGCTTGTTCCAGTGCTCTGCCACTCTCAAGGTAAAGAAGTTCCTCCTCATGTTTAGGTGGAACTTCCTATGCTCAAGTTTGTGCCCGTTACCCCTTGTCCTATCACTGGGCACCACTGAAAAGAGCCTGGCCCCATCCTCCTGACACCCACCCTTCAAGTATTTATAAGTGTTAATTAGGTCCCCCCTCAGACGCCTCTTTTCCAGGCTAAAGAGACCTAATTCCCTTAATCTATCTTCATAGGAGAGGTGCTCCAGTCCCTTAATCATCTTTGTAGCCCTATGCTGCACCCTCTCCAGCAATTCCTTGTCCCTCTTGAGCTGGGGAGCCCAGAACTGGACACAGTACTCCAGGTGGGGCCTCACCAAGGCAGAGTAGAGGGGGAGGATGACCTCCCTCCACCTGCTGGCCACACTCTTCTTGATGCACCCCAGGATGCCATTGGCCTTCTTGGCCACAAGGTTTTCACAAGAAACAGCTGGCGTCTCCTGTATGTTGAATGTTTTCCATTATGTATCTTTTCTGATGCAATAAAATAGTTAATAGAAAGTTCAAAGTTGGAGTGCATAGAATGGGATAATTGATTTTTAGAAGGTTACTATAAATTTTTTGTTATTGTCAGTTCACTTCTATGTACAGGCTAATATTAACACTTGGTCCTCTCTATAAAGCAAGGCTTTCACCAAGCATCACTGCAAGTATGTACTGTTTCCCTTTCTAATTGATTATACTTAAGTTAAAACCCAGTGATGTGTGTAAGTGGCTGAAATTATTTATTCCAAGATGCACTGCTAAGATGCATTCATCAACTGTGAATCTCATCTACTCCTTTGCTGCATATTCATTTAGTTTTATTTGATACCACTGGTGGTTGTAACTAATAAAATCTTAAATAATTCTATTTCAGGCAGATTTACCCTCTCCTCAAGTAGAGTCATCTCTTATGAAAGATCTTAACCTGGAAACAGAAATCGATGTTGAATAGAGGTCAATAGTGTCATGTTGTAAAAGGACAGTCAGGGAACTATAAAGAGGGATACAGCCTTCGAGGCAGAAGATGTAAATAATCTTCAGTTGGAAACGGTGAGACCTCTTTCCAATACTGGACATAACGTCTTTAGAAGGTTGTTGACCAGCTGGAGAGTACAAAGGCAAACAATTGTCCTCAGATGCTTTGAATAAATGACAAGCAAGTGTGTGTGTGTGTATGTGTGTTTGTGAAGAATACAGGGCTCTGCGTGTATGTGTGTTAGTAATTTTCAGATAGGTAAAAGGGTCTTGCAGAGTGGAAAGGAATAATCTGTTCTTTATGTCCATTATGGAGACAAGAAGAAGTGACTGCACTATTCCTATTGGACATTAGAAAAGTATTTCTAAAGGTGAGGGTAGTCATCAGTGTGCTTTCTGCATATCAAGCAATATTTGAAAGTGTTCAGATCTTCCACTGGAGAGCAGAATTTGGTCACTTGAAAATCTTTCTCTGTTTATAAATGCATTTCAAGACATTAGATAGCAATCTAAGTCATGTTTCTAGGTGCAGGAACCTTGTCTGATTTCTAGCAAGTGCTCTTAGTATTTTCACTGTCACAGGTTCAGGAGAAAAGAACAAGGAGGGCCCAGAAGAGGCATGCATGAATAAGCTGCTATATGTTGTTAAAATGATGGCAATGGCAAAAGAGGGAGCACATGCAGGATGATAGTTCTAGGTCATCATAATCCAGCGGTATCACCATTTAAAGTGATGTGCCTTGTCACAAGGCAGAGGATAGAGAAAAGATGAAAGAGCATCTCAGCTACAGCTGGTAGGATTTCCTATATTCTCATTTTGAATATGCCCAAAGCAATACTTTTGGAAATCTCTTTTGTGTCAAATGAGAGAGAGGGAAAGAGAGGTAGGATTTTTTTTTCTGCCGTCTGCTTGCCTCCCTTTATTTCTCATGAGGCATTTGGCCTTTGAACTAGTTTAAATTTGGTTAAAAGTAGAAAGTTTCAATTCAAGGTTTTGGTTCTGACAGATCATTTTCCATTAAAAATCCACCTTATCAAAAATTCTGAAACAGTTCCTGTTCCAGTGCCACCAGGGGAGGAAATAGGAACGCGCTGTAATTGGAAGCAGTCTCCAGTAGTTACAGTGCTGCAGAAACATCTCTAACTGAGTTGTACTTCAGGCCTACATTCCCCTTGGGCTGCTTGCTTGTAGTGGTGTCGGGGTAATAGCACTACATCAGTACAAAAAACACTCCGTATGCATATGAGCATCACAAAATGCTGGGGGTAAATTGACTGAATTATATGCGTTGCTCTTCTGGGAACGCAGACTGAGTTTTGCTGCAAGTAACGTGTAGCTGTAGTTGCGTGCTACACCTTTAGGAAATAAAAGCTTAAGGGAGGACACAGACGATTTAATCATTATTTTGTTTGTTTCAGCTAAATTGCTCTGTCTTGTTATATGTATGTATTAGCGCTCATCTTGCTGTCATCAGATGCTTAGTGGGATCTAAGGAAGACTGGTGCAGATAACTGAAGTGAATTGCAAGCTGTAACATCAGACTACATCTTGACCTGGCGCTGAAGGATGAATCCATCACTTTTCATTTAAAATAATATGCTGGACCTTGGTCAAAAATATTACCAATATAAACAGATTGAATGGTTGATGGATTACTCTGTTGCCAATAACCAATGAAAATACCTTCATATTGTTCCTTAGTTTGGCAAAGTCCTCTTTCTAAATTAAAACTGGCAACTGTAGGGATAAAAGGACATCTGAAACACTGTACCTGATAAATGTTCTGATGAAATGTGTTCCCCAAAGGCTTGAATCTTACCCTTTTCTGTAAGAACTGTGACTCTTTGCAAGGGCTGTCTGATTTTAGGAGAGACTTTAAAATGCCTGCTCCTAGTACACTGATAATTGAACAGATCTGGGAACAGTACCGGAGCCATCCCCGCTTACAGCTCACCATTTTAAGGGAATGTGAGTTTAGTGCCCGTTTACCTGAAGCCATTACCAACAAAAGTAACACAGGAGCTGCTTAAGAAGCAGCATTGACATTTGTGTCGTGGAGGAGGAGTTGGCAGCCAGGTGCAGTAAGCGGGTATCTTCCCCTACAGCAGGTCACTCTCGCTGTGAATGGGATCCCTACAGCTACAGTTGCTGGGTTGGTTTTGTACAATCTCTGGAGGTCTAAGATTCAAAGGTATGGTGTGTCACGCTTTGGAAACATGTCCCATAGCCTGAAAATTACAATCTGCAACGTTAGAATTTTAATCTTGCGTTCCCTCAGACTCATTTACTCCTTAAGGATGGGAAGACTATTTGCATATGCATTGATTAAATGGAATGCATTTGTTGTTTCAGATGCATTCATAGTGAATTGTTATAATTTAATCTAGGCTGTGCAGGGTCCTGGGGAGAAGCAACCAACTGCAATATATATCCGCATCATTAAAAATAATTTAAGTGTGATGACAGCTGGAAAATAACCGTACAAATGATTTCAGGGTGTTCCATATTTATTCCCTGGCAATGGTAAATTGTTGTTGGTTTTCTCAGTTTACAAGTCAAAAGGCAGGTTTTTAACACTCAGCCTTCAGTCTGGGCTCTGTAAATCAAGTAAATTGAGCAGACACCTGCCTAACACTTGGTCCTTGTTACCACAAATTCAAACTTCTCACATTCATTCCTTCATTTAATCCCCCAAAGTCCCCTTAAGGTAGGTAAATTATCTCCATTATACAGGAGGAGAACTGAAGTGTAGGGCAGGCTGAAAATAACTTTACAGAAAGTGACTTTAAAGAAAGGGCTTTTAGATAATCTACAAGTCTTAATCTCTGAAGTTATCTGAATATTTTTTATGTTATGCTAGGCGATCTCTTCATTGATAAACTGCCTGTGACTGAACTGACCATGTCTTCTGGGATCAAGCATGGTTTTTTATCCTTAGTAACACAGGGAGTTAACAAGTACAATGACAAAGTGACATTTTTATATTGAAACAGAATTCTAAGTAGAATTTTTTTAAAGCACCCTTCTGTTGTGATATTTGGGGCATATGACAGGGGTTAACGGCTGAAAAGTTTATAGGTTTATTGATCACATGTAATCCCTAAGTGTTTTTTGAACTTTCAAGTAGGGATCACTTAATCTGCTGCTGGAAAACAACCACACATAAACTGGAAAGCAGCAGCTGTCAGAGAGCTCAGAGCATTATTCCATGAGAGTTGGGAGGGGAAAGCAAAAGGGGTCTCTTCCCCATGCCAAATACTCTTGTGGCTAGACTCTAGTTACCTACTGAAGCATGGTGGCAACTTAAAGAAGAAAGGCCACATTGGAAAAAGAAAACTAAAAGTCGTATTATTAAGGAAAGAGATGTAAAAATGAAATTACCACTCTCTTGCTTCGTTTAATATGTACCGTTCCCTAGTCCTCACTGTAACTAAGCTGTCAGTAGGGCTATTAAAATTCTATATATAAAATACAGCTGCTAAACTCTTTACCGGTTTCTGTATTTGCACGTGTACTGACCCTTTCATTCTTTTCTTCTGATATAGGAAAAAGTCAAGGTATGAACCAGATAAAGATAAATGGACATATAGGCACTATGCAGCAGCATTATCCCAGGATTTTCACATAAATTGGCCAATAATGTTGTATTGCAGTACTGTTTTCTGCACAAACTGTTTTCTGGGTGAAAGAGTGGATAAGCTTTGTCCAGCAAGACCAAGATTTCACAGTCATTTGGAGGTGGATAAATAAGAGGCTTAAAGGTCAAGGTCAAGGCTGTATCTTGATCCTTTCAAAGGCTAAACTCTAGGACCTGATCAGAAAAATAATTCACAGGAATTGGCTGTCCTAAATATGTTGTTTTGGTCATTCTCTGAATGCCACCACTACTTTGGTTAATTGTAGGGAAAGACAGTGATAGAAACTTGGTAAACCCATCAGATTCTTCAGTAAATGTAATTGTTATTGTGAAATACAGGAAGTCTTGTCATAGAAAAGACCCTTTAAGCTACAAAACCAGAATAAACACACGGTGTATATCCCAGTGGCTCCCAGATAGTACAGCAGTGATGTTTGCCCACTAAACAATCATTGGGGAAAAAAATTATAAAGCATTGATTTATCTGTAAGCAAGAGTACTACCCAGATTTTTATCACTCCTGATTCAATCAAATGTTAGAAAATACACTTTTGCTCTCCTGTCAAGGTAACTTATTGTATTAGATGGTTCCCAAAATATCAAGAGAATTACATATGTATGAGTCTCCAGGAAAGCCTTTGAAGGAAGGATACTAATATTCTTGTTCTTGAAAGAATATCCTGATGTTGTCACAAGGTATTAGTGATATTACTGTTTTTCTTTCCCTGCTGTGGAGTTTTGTGGGCATTACTCATCTCTAGCCATTCATCAACTTCTGTAGAGCACTTTAACTTGCATTCAGCTCCTTGAAATGCTCTAATGATTGCAATGGATTCCCATGGCAGAAGAGGGTCACTTTCAGGTTGGGATGGGGTTTGCTGTGGGCCTGGCATGTGGGAAATGGGGCAGTAAAGTAATTGTTCCAGTGGACCTTCACTAATCCTTTTGGTCAGTGGGAATGCTGAAGATAGATGGTGATGCTGTATTTTGGGCAATTTTGTGAAGCTCCCTTCCTGGAGTGGTATGTGGGAGTGTGCCTTGAACATAATGGTAGTACACAATTGTGCTTTATTGCATTTCCTTCAGGTCGCCATGGAGTCCGCCGGCTATTGGTGTTTCTTAATAAACAAGCTGGATTTAATTTCATAGCTTAAGAAATCCAGAGCCGGTGTATTAGAACCGTGTTCTTCTCTCCTTTAGAAAGGTAGTGTTCAGGACTGTGAGAAAAGTGACAAAGGAAATTACTTCAAGGGGAAAATCTTAATTTCTGAAATTATGGGTTAAAGCTTGCTTCCTGCTTAGGAACAAATGCAGTGGGAAATACTCTCACCACATTCTAGACCATGATGCTGATGTGAAACAACAGCTAAGTCAAATGTCTTCAAATAATCTCCCAATCAGTGCAACACAGTGGAAATTGTGATTGGCTATGTAATAGATTCGCCTAAATTTTCAGGTTTTCATTCATTATTTCATTCATCATTTTGTTCATTCTCTGATCCAGGAAGCTGGGACTCAGTTACCACATACTGAGTTCAAGTTCATTGTTGCAGTGAAATAGGGGCTGTTAAGGCCAAAGACTGTTTTTACATGGCTGGTATGTAACTCACTGTGGAAACAGCCAAAATACAGAAAGCAGTAATAATAAGTACTTCCTGGATCTGAATTTTTCTCTTTCACTAACATAGCAGGATTCAATCACTGTTGATTACAGATCTTAATTAAATGCTAGTAAGCACTTTTTACTGTGATAGTGTAATGGAAATAGCTACCTGATAATTTAAGGACTATTTCTATGAGTAACTGCTCCTGAGTAACATAAAAAATTTTGTACTTGTCCCTGAGATTAAAATTTGAAAAGCCCATAAGAAATGCATGGCAGACATTTTGTTATTGAGGGTCTTGCTTTTGTTGTAGATTGGCTTAAATATTTCACAGTTAATAATGTTTGCAAAGTTGTATGTTCAACTGCAGGGATATTTTGTGTAGCTTGTGGATGACATGTTCAAAATAGAAGTTTATGCAAACAAAAAAATTTTTAAAGTAGATCACTAATAATTTGTGCGTGTAAATAATCCATTGTAGGTATCATCAGTTTAATTGCATGTGCGCATTAAAAATCTTCATTTGAAAGCAAGCTTCTTAGTATTCAGTTTCTATTTATGTCAAAATCTGTTGAGACTTACCATAGTTTTATGATAATTAACAACAGGGAAACTGCAGAAGTCTTGATGTACCAGAAATATGGATGTTTATCTGTCCTACATATCTCACCATTTTTTTGCAAAATTTTTGGTTCTTTAGGCCTTGAGGAAAGCTAAACATGCATTGTAATTCTGCATTTGGTTCCCAGTAGACTCCACAAAAGCAGAGAAAAATGGGAAAAAAATTGCTTATTTGTTTTTGAGTTTTGTCAGAGAAGTGAAGTTTAAGTTAGGCGTTTTCCTGTCTACTTTCCAGCTACAAAGCTGGAAGAGTTCTATGTGTGGGATTTATTACTAAAGTAATTCAGATCTGGACCATGTGAATCTTTTAGGTCTCTTTTTTTGGTGCAAATTGCTTGGATCTTAGAGTTTTCTTGTTCTAATCTGTGATGTTAGTAAGCTTCTACTGCAAGCTTAATGATGGGTGCCTTAGAGACCTGTGCTACTAATCATGCTCTGAATTTTTTCTCGGACCGTCTGGCTGTTTGTGGTAGGTTAGGAACTTGATATCCAGCATCAAACATTACCAACTCAACCGTAATGAAATAAGAAGCTGCTTACCACATGACATGAAAAGTCTGCGCTTAGCAGTGTTTATATGATGATGCTAAGCAGGTTTGGAACTGCAACGCCGCTGAACTTGGCAGTTTCTTTGTTAAGATATTCTAATTTATCCCACTGCAATGTTTTCTTAATGCTAGAATTCTGCCAAATATCTGGCTGGGAAGTTGTCCTCGGCAGCTGGAACATGTGACTGTCAAGCTGAAGCACGAGCTGGGTGTTACGGCTGTGATGAACTTCCAGACCGAGTGGGACATTGTTCAGAATTCCTGGGGCTGCAACCGCTACCCTGAACCCATGAGCCCTGAAACCCTCATGAGACTATACAAAGAGGAAGGGCTTGCTTATGTCTGGATGCCAACCCCGGACATGAGTACTGAAGGTAATCATCCGACCACTCTTGCAGCTAAATTAATAGTAACAAACCCTCTGGGTTACTAATCTTGTCACTTTCATGACTGCGTGTTTCTTTTTCTGCATAGATTTTGAGTAAAAATATAGCCAATGCACAAGGTGTAATTTCTGTGTGTGTGTTGTCTCTAATAAGTTACTCTTTTTTTTTGTAGGTGGAGAGGCCATCTAAAGTACTTTGTGTCTGGCAATATATGTGCATTTGGGTTTAAAACCATCTGACATTGATACCTGCTTGACTGTTTTTGCATTGAGCTTGAATTCAGCCGTGTAATAAAAATATGCTGTGTAGGCAAAAGACTGCAAGCTTGCACGGCAGGACAGGTGGCCATCCATGCTGGTTAAAAATGGAGAGACAGTGCTATATGCCCGTCTCTGCTATTCCCTTCCCCCACAAAATAATTTTTCTTTAACTATAGTATCCCAGCCTGATGCTGGGATCAAGGATCTCGATAGAGTCATTATATAATTATTAGTAATTAATTAGAATACCCACAGCACTTCACATCATAACATAAATTATTATTTTTAATTCCTCTGTTGGAATGCTCAGTTCAAAATCTTCTTTTGAAACCAGTAGGTTAGAAAGTGTGAGTGTTTTCGAGTGAGTAGCCTACCAGGAGAGCGCTCCCAATAAAGTGAGATGTTGCTGCTACCAATGGAGACTGTCATATCAGTAACAGGACATCAGGGAAGACAGGGGACCTTAAACCAGGGATTTGAAAGGGCTTAATGCCAGTGCTCATCTATGCCATAAGGAAAAGTTAGGCTCTGACCTTTGCAGCTTCAGTTCCTGGGTAATAGGGAGAAAGGCGTCAGGAAATATGGTATAGTCATCCCTTTGGGAGTGAGAAAGACTGTTCTGCCTTTTTTAACCATATGCGTAGTACACAATGAAATCACAACAGCACTAGGTTGTACAGGAAAATACTCTTCTGCTCTCCCTCCCTCCCTTATTATTGACATAATGGCCTTCATTACAATGTTTTGGAAAGCAGCAGTAGATAGGTAGCTTCAGAAAGCTCTGGTACTAAAAAACATTGCACTTTTGTCTTGCTAACTTCAGTCCTATCTAAGATGTACTGTTTAATGTAATTTCCCGCCTTATCTCAGTCCCTGTGAAAATTAATATGCCACACACGTTCAGTGTTAATCAGAATGTATATTTAGAGAAGACTTGGGGCATTTTACAGATTTCATATGATGTGAATCTATGTTGCCAGAAGAAACAAAGGTTAGGGTAGAACGTCATTTGGAAAAAAAAAAGAAAAAAACCCCAAATAGGTCAGATTTGCCATTGTGATTCATAGTGCATTGGCCTGTACAGACATAAGTGCTTCCGTGAACCCAGCTTTCTCAAAAGCAAATGACCATGTCTTGTTTTTGACCTTAGGAAGAATACAGATGTTGCCACAAGCTGTCTGCCTCTTGCACGGGCTACTGGAGAATGGACACACTGTCTATGTTCATTGCAACGCTGGCGTTGGCAGGTCTACAGCTGCTGTCAGTGGCTGGCTGAAGTACGTGATGGGATGGAGCCTGCGGAAAGTGCAGTACTTTTTGGCTTCCCGGAGACCAGCTGTCTACATTGACGAGGAAGCTCTGAATCGTGCTGAAGATGATTTCTACGAGAAATTTGGGCATCTTCGTTCCTCATGCAAAGTGCAAGAGTAGAAAAGCAGAAGAGGAAAAGGAAGGTGAAGGGGAAACCTTACATTTGAACCCCGAGGACTTAGAAATCATGAGTCAGACAGTTGCCTCTCCTCTTCAGACTATAAGCTTGTCATAAAAGTTGTGAGAATTTTGTTAAAAAGGTGCCTTTGAAGGTTTTTTATTTGCTTTCTTTAAGCTGTTATGATTCATGTTTTCAAGCCTTTTGCTGAAAGTATGAGACTTAGAAACTCTGAAAAAGGAAACTAAGATTTTAACTACTAAGATTTTATTGCAGACTCTAAATAAGATGTGAGGTGAAATAGTTGGAGTTGGCAATACTTTAGTGACAAGACAGAGAAGGCATTCTCAGGAAAACAGATACAAACGTTGACTGGATTAAGGCTCAGGTTAGCACAGAGCTGATCGTCGTCAAAGCTGCTCAGTTATTTTAGGTGGAGTGAACATTATTGAAGTGTTTTCTGTTAATTTTGTAGATAAGCAGTATTAATGGGAAAGACCAAAAGGAAACTGATTTTTCAGTTCAGTTTCTTAAACAAAAAGCTAATGTCTAATGCAGTGAACTAAAATTTTCTCTCTTGGCCTATCTAATTACTGTAAAATATTATGGGTTACAGCTATATTCTTTTGTGACATTGGGGTAATGCTGGGATGTGGCATGAAGAGAGGAAACAACTCCACTTCCTGCAGTCTTACTCTGTTGTAGAGAAGGGCTGCTATTTATTACACTATCCTGAGATCTCTAAGTCAAAGATACACTTTGCTCTTCTGGTCTATGCAGTGCTGTACAGTGGGCTCCCTAGGTGCCAAGTCAATCTAAGCAGAAACCACTGGGCTAAAACGCGACCTATAGGAACTATGTGATAAGCCTCTGCATGTGATTGACACCACAGCCTCTGTGTTGTTGACCTAGATTAATTTCTTCACTATAGCAAAGTCTCTCCTTGTGCAAGAAGCATGTTGATGTTCACTGATGCTAGATTTAGCCAATTGAAGCTAATGCTGAGCTGTCTCTGGGGTGAATGAAGTGAATACATTTCTCTATAGGAGCAAAGAGCAACTCTGAGGAGGATTTCTCAGGAGCTTAGCCTCAGTGGGCTAATGTTGGCTTGGGGGATGATCCAATGCTGCTTGGTCCCTTACCTGAATTCAGCAGTGGCACCAAGAGCTTCCAGCCCAGCTCAGGTAAAACCAGTTTGTTGTATGTTGAGTCCAAGAGAGAAGGGAGAGAAAGCATTTCCTAAGGAACAGAGAATTAAGGATGCATAAACATTAAGAAACCTGATTTCTATAGGTTTGTCCTTTAGTGAAATCTCATTTTTTTCTGCCAGCTTGTTCCTTTAAAGACCCAGTCAGTGACAGAGTAGTTTATCTGATACGTATTGATTATCTGAATACTTAATGGAGAAACTATTAGATATGAACTGTTTATGGAGAATGTCCAGAATAATAATGTGTTTTATTTATCCTATACTTCAGTCATCTTCAAAAGGAAAAATATTTATTTAAGTTATTCTGTATGTGTGGTTTTGATTATGGCTTTGTTTCTGATTTTTTGCTTTGAAATAACACTGCCTGTTAGAAAACAGATGAGAAATAAAATTTCTTATCTACCTATTAAATAAAAACATAGTGACAATTCCAGCAGCCCATTTTGTTGTATGTCCTTGGCTCCCAGTTTCACGAGTTGCAAAAAGGGTCATGGCTCATTTCTATATAGGAATGGGATCAGCCACTTTAATGGTAACAACCCCTTTCTTGCCTACTGTGCTGTTTCAGATTTGATAGGCTGTTGAGAAGAAAATCTCAAAAAAACCCAGGACAGCAAAGGTGTATGGGTGGTATGGCACTCCTCCAAAGATCAACAAATGGGGTTGTTTCTCCTCACCTGATGCAGAGAGCAGAGGGAGTGTGTCAGTGCTGCTTTTTGGCTGTTGGGCTCTTGTGCGACTGTGTAGACCTAAAGTTGAAAGCCCAGGAGGGCACACAAGTTACCCCGTTTTGACTGAGTTTAAAGTAAAAATCATGAGGAGGAGGAAGAGGATGGCAGAAGAAGTAGAGAGTAGACCTCACTTAAGTTTTACATTTCTGTTGAGATATATTTGAAACCCCAAGCTTAAAATGTGTTTCCTAGCATCCCCGACAGTCTTTTCCATCAGATGCAACTTTTAATATAGGTTGGGACAAGTACTTGTCATTTTAGCCCTTGTTTCACAGCTAGCTATATTTCTTTTCTAGAGCTCTTGGGACTGAACAGCACATAACACGGCACAAACAAGTAGGTATACGACTAAGTAAGTATAGCCGTGCTCTATCAGCTATTTCCTCATTCTGATTTTACTGGCAAGGGAAGCAGACTGGTGCTTCGTTTGTAGGGCAGGAATTCAAATGCTATAGAAGCCCCACATTCAAGGAAGCCCTAGCAAGAGACTGTTAATTCATTCTGTATTGTCATTTCAGTTTTCTTGTCTGCTGAACTGCTGGGGGACTATATGATATACAGATTGCATTAGCTGATGAACTACATGAAAAGAACTTGCCAACATCATGTTAACAAAGAATGCAAAGAGATCCTGTGGCTTGCAGTCCCTTTGTACCTCTTTGTAGCATACTTTTTCTCTCACTGTCACCTTCCTGTCTTCCTCAGTAAAGGCCACCCTGTCAAATAACATTCATTCAAAGCCCTCTCTGTTGAATGCAACTAGGAATTTAAATGCTGAAGAGATCACTGCAAGAAGCTACAGCAACAGAAAAAGCAATCATATAAAAATATTCCATTTCTCCAACTCTATAATTACATGATATATCTGCATCTAGAGATTATCTATTAGAATTCCAATTTGTAATATGTTCTTATGCTGATTGGATCATTAGCTCTTTCCACAGACTCGCCTCTTGATGCAATTTGGATGAAAGGATGAAGACAGTCTGTTGTTTATATACTTGTCTATTTCCTTGCTACTTTAGTTGTAAAATTGCTAGAGATTTAGAGAACATCTCCTATAGAAAGAATTAGATAAATAGTAATAGTTATTTTAAAGTGGGCCCAAGGAACCAAACTAATAAACACATGGTAATGGGAACTGGGTAGAAATATTTTGATAACTCATCACTGAAAAACATCAGTTGGGAAAATGGTTTTCTGCTGGTATGAGTGTCTATATTCTCTGCCCTGTTACAGCAGTTTTTTACCTCTATTAAATGAAAGAAGAAAGTAGAATTTGCTATGCAGAATGGGACCATTTATAACTCCAGGTACTTAGGGTATCTCAATGTCATTATTAGACCAGACAGTTGTATATATTTTTTCCCAGGGCTATGTATATGAAGAAGCTGAGCAATCCTAGCTCTTACGAGTGATGTTGTAACAAACACAGCCCCTTGAGAACGAGTCAGGCTTTGAGTGGCATAGTTTCTTCAATATTTTTCCTTTTGACATCAGAAAAGTACTAATGAGAATCATCTGCATGATGTTTTTAGGTAGGCAATGCAGCCTGGTGGAAGGAGACTGGGTTGGCTGGCGTGACTGTTGGATACCTCCTCTTCTCCCTTACTCCTTACTTGTTATTTCACACTTTGAACTGTGGTTCCTTTGGCTCTTGTATGTTCTAGTTGCTGAAGTTGTAACTTTCCCGTCTTCCCTTTCTGTTTGCACAGCATCAAGCTCAGTGAAGCTCTGCATGTGTCTGGGGCTGCAGATTTTGTACCGGGTCGTACTCTGGAGTAGTTGAAAAGTCTCACAACTGTCGAGTGAGTTGTGTGTGCTGCGCTGCACAAAAACATGTGAAAAAAGGTGTCTCTGCTGTGGCATGGGATGAAAATTTGAGACTGCCATCCAAGCCCTCCTGGGCAAAGATTAAGGAAAAAGATAGTCTGTAGGTTGTGCAGGAGCAGATAATAAAATCCCTATTTAAAACAAGAAGGCAAAAAGTCAGACTTAGTCCATTTCCTACTATGATGGCCTTTTTTTTTAGTTATAATTCATAAAACACACAGACTTTACTGGTCTGTAACTGAGAAAAAAAATTTGAAGTAGTCAAAGACATTTGCCATAACTGTATTACCCTGCTGCTTCTTTTATTCCTCATCACTGAATTGCAGACAGAGTTTTCAAACTAATAATGAGGTAAAAAAATAAATAATACGGTTCTTTAGAAAAATACATTGGAAATGTGTAACACGAAACTATGAAAAAAACATTTAGAAGCATAATAACTAGCACAAAAGCATATATTTGGCAAGCAATGCCTACCTTCTTGAAGGATAATGAACTGCTGCCCTTAGCTCAAATGGAATTGGATTAATGTAGCGGAGGACATGATATTGATGACTGTCTCCAACTCTAACTGTTTACATTCTCAGGGGTAAATCAACACCTCTGCAGTTATTGCCTTAAAAATATTCTGCGGGAAAAATTTTCCACATGTACGTAGCTTAAAGGGAAAGGGGCTGCTCTGAGGGAGCAGACTTTGAAACGATGCAAGTATAAAAGAATTAATCCTTTTTCTGTTGCTCAGTGACAGAATGATATCACCAACAGCAAACCCAAACCAACTGACTTCATAATTGATCTTCTTCCTAAATTAACAGAGGAAAGCAACTTTTTTCTAGGGTAATGACATTACCATATATTAGCATAATTGCACAGTTGTGATATAAGGAACCAAAACACCTGTTGGTGGTCCTCCAGGTATGCTGGCAGTGAACCTATAGGGTGTTTGTTCTTAATCAGATGTATTTTCCTCTTGATCCCTGCTTTTCATCCCAAGGTGCTTAGTCTTGGCTAGTTTATAAACTGTTTTGTCAGTAATAATTACCATATTTGTAAAGATAAGTAATGCCTATTTTATTAAACCTTTTTTATGAATCAAGACTTGTCTGGGGATAAGGAAATAAGAACTGTTATACCCTGTAAAACAAGGATGGTGACACTTAGCCCTATATAATTCAACGTTTTTGTGGTTAAAAATGTCTTATTTGGGAGATTGAATTTATAAAGATTGCAGGATAATGTCTGTGATTTGATAATTACTTCAATGCTGATGTTGTTATATTTACATCAAGAAAAATAGAAGACCTGTTTATTCATGAGCTGGGAAAATATTAAATGTTATCTCATTCCTGATTTAGATTTAGGTAGGGAAAAAGCATAAAACAGCTGCCAAGAAAAGAATTCTAATGCTGGGCAGGTTTCTATGGTCTTTACTTAATGTCGTTATAACAAAATTTGTTTTGTGGTAATGCAGTTTCAGCAGGGAAATAATTAATAGTCAGGCCGCCACGCAAGGGTAGCAGCCATGTTTAAGTTGGGCAGCCAGCCTGAAGTCACTGCAACAAATTAAATGCTGAAAATGAATCCAATCTGCAAAAATTCAATAAAATACATAAACACAGAGGTTAAGAAATGAATATAAAGATTGTATTTGGAGAAAGGAAAAAATATATAAAACATAATGCTATCTGATGTCAAAGGGGAAAAATGTTTTGGAGTGGGATAACAAACACCACAACTCATTTGAAAACATAATCAATGTGTGGGATAAAAGTATAGCCAGCAGTTAAAGTTCACTAACCGGTTAAAGGGATACCACCAAACTATTTAGGCTTAAAATGTGGTCACAATATTTAGCTGTATAAAGAAAGAAATGTGGGAGAGTAAGCTCTCAAGAGCACAGGCCAGTTTTATACCCTCTCTTGGGCAACTAACTCATGGATTGCACTCAAGCAGGTGAAGCTTTATGAGCACAAAAGTGGTTGCTGGGGCATTGTGGTTTGTCAGTCAAACAAATCCCTTGCACAGAGATGTGTTGTTCTGAAATAGGATCAATAAGGCTACGCTTCAGAAGAACTAATGGGAAGGGCACCTCTTAAAATATGCTCAAATGATAGCTCTGGATGGAAGTCTAAACAAATATCTATCTTGATGGAGTCTGTCTCTTCGCATGTGTCTTGCTGAAACAGGAAAGCCTCTTAGAGGTCTTTTGCACTGCAATACCTGTGCTTAAAGCCAGAGCAGCAGAATGAGAAATTGTGAGTAGCACTGGCCCTGACCCCAGTTGGTTAACTGTTAAATGACATCATTCAGACCATTGCCAAGTTTGGCAGAGCTGGCCAAATTCAGAGGAAGACTGCTGTGTGAATGTCTGAGGCACTGGCATGAGAGAGCTGAACTCATCTTGCAGACCCAAGATGGCCCAGCAGGATCCAGCCAGGAGAAGGGTGGACTGGACCTGGACGAAACACGTCCTGCACCCAGTGCTGCCTCTGACTCTGCAGGTGAAATGGCTTATTTAATCTCTTTATTAATCTCTTTAGAGTTATTCTGTTTCTTTTTTTTACATGAAGAATGCTTCACCTCAGTCCTCTATCAGTTATTGGATGGGACAACTGCTGTTCTTGAGTGTCCACCCACAGGGGCTGTGTGGGTGCCTGTGAGCACTTATTCAGACACTACAGCAAGTATGTTGCAGCTCCATGTTAATATGGTCTGAATGATCAACTTAGATTTCACAGGGAGTTACCTGTCCATGTCCCTGAAATACTTTCCTGGCACATGTGTGCATATTGCAGTTTGATGGCACTCACAGGCCATGCATGGTCTGGCAATTAGAACCAGGACTCTGATCTGGCCATCTTCCCAACTGGGATATCTTACTTACCTGGAAATAAGGATGCATGAACAGATGCCATCATCTTCAGGCAGAGTATTGTATTTTTCTTGGTGCTTTATATGACCCTTTCCATCCAAGTGCCCTCTTCTGAGGGTAATGAAAACAATTATGACAGGGTGTTCTCAGCATCACTGAAAATCTCATTTGTGGTATGGTTTAAGTTTTAAGTTTTTGTTTTTTTTTTTTTTTTAAATGTAACTTAATTTAGATATCTAACTATGGTCAACTAAAGGAGAAAATGCTGCTCTGAATTTTTGACTTGTTCGACTCTTCCTAAGTGGTATAATAAATGCATTATTCTGCAGAATATTTCATGCAAAGGACTAAAAAACATTTCACAAGGCAACAACAAGATATACTAGACCACCGGAAAAAGGTTTAGAAGCAGGAACAGGAAATATACGTGAACTGCAAAAAAAGGAGTGAACTGCTGAGATGAGGCAGAGCAAGCGGCCAAGTGGGCTGCCTTCCAGCGGTCTCGTCTCAGGTGGAAAGAAGCAGAGGAGAAAGTGAGCGCTCGCGATGCAGGCTGAGGACAGGGAGGGGAGGCACCCCAGGCAGAGCTGTGTGAGCCAAGAGCAGCTGGGAAATGGCCAGGAACCTGGGCGAAGGCTCAGAGATGAGGCGTGAGCAGGGTTTGCTTCTCAGGGGCAGGGGTGCGACCATCGTGGTCAGATCACTTCTCTTATTTCATTGTGCTTGGAATTATCTCATTCAGCGGTTAGCAGACACAAGCACAGGGACTGAGGAAACGCAGCAGTGAGGCACAAAAACATCTCAGCACCCAGCTATCACCAAAAGCACACAATACCCACAGGAACAGCAAAGCCTGGCAAGCTTTTTAACAAAATCTGCCAAGATCATTATTTTTGAGAGGAGAATATTTGATTAGGTCTCTCTTGATTGCTGGGAACATGACTTGAGTACACTTTGGAAAATGCTGAGCTCTGCCATTTGTGTATTTCTGCTTATGGAACTGAAATCAATAACTTAATTTTAGCTGTAAACATGGTTTTATTTTGCTTTCCTGAATAGCAGTAATTTCAAGGTGTCTTTCAGTGGCACCTTAATTTAAAAAGAAAAAAAAAAACAAACCAAAAGAAATTGTTATAAATGATATATACCTAGGGTAATTTCTGTGCTTTTAATGATGATGATCCTGGTTTATTGGGGCATTACTGAGCTTAGAATGTGCAGTTATCTTCTTTTTACTCAACTAATGTCTTATATTCCAGACACAAACATATGCTTGGGTAGTACAGAAAACATAAAAAATAGCTAGATTTGAAACTGTTTCTGAAACTGTTATGATTTTGTGCTGCTGCAAAGGCCCAGGGTTCACTGTGTTAAAATTTGTGTTAAAGATCCCCCACGCCTGTAAAAAGAATATTGGTAAGAAATGCAGTAGTTACCAGAATGTTTATCCTGCTATTATCTACTCTTCATTTGACACAGCAGGAGAGAAAATTATCTGGCAAAAGTTGGTAAAGTCAAACAGAAGGCATGCTTACGTACATCAGCATACCTTTCCTCCCTTTTTTTAGCATTGGGTTTGGGCAGACAATCTGCTGATTCTCCTTCTGCGCTTTGAAAGGTTCTGCTCGGGGGACACCTCCTTTAGATAGAGACTGATCTAGCAAAGCTCTTACTGCTTGTGGAGATTTAAGTACAAGAATGGTTCTGGGGATTTCAAGGCGAAAACTTCACACTTGGTGCCTAAGTGCTTTGCTGCATTCTCCAGCTTGATTTTTGATGAGACAAGTTCTAAATCGGTGTATTGCAGCAACCAAAATGCCCCCAGCAAATGCCACGAGTTTTGAGCCCCGAGAAAAGGGTAAGGACATTCACTTATTATGTGACTCTGTGATTCAAACAAGCTGTGCAAGGTGGTAAATGGAAATCACTTCGTTTCTGAAGGGAATGGGTGATAATAGGTGCTGTTAACTTCATTACAAGTACAGTATCTGAAAACTGTGCTGTGCACATCAGCATCTGAGCATTTGTGTTCATGTGCCACATGCCTGCCTGAAAAATAAATACAATTAAGAGAAGGCTTACCAAAGATCAGAGTTTTAAGGACTGCAAATGCAAAGAATGGATGTGTAAGTGTCAGATACGTAATGGCTGGAAACGCAAATGAGCTCTGCAGTGTCTTCGGGAGAGCCTGCTGTTTTGAGCAATGTTGCCGTGGTGTTGTGCAAGAATGTGATTTTCTCTTGTCTGTGTGTATTTACTCTTGTACTTTTCTGCTTGTTTTCTGCCCTTGCTTCTCTCCCATTTGAAACAGACTCAAATACTGCAGAAATTTTGAGGAAAATTCTTTTGATTTGTGGGATTTTTATTCCCTGGGGGCTTCCTTATGCTTTCTTGGTAACTGCTCGTTCCAGACTTGACAAACACTAGAGCATTACTCTATCTACTTCAGTGCCACAGCTCCTTCTTCTCACCTCTTCCTTCATAGTTCCTGAACCTGGTATGGAGAAGCAAAAAAAGGTGTAATGATTCTGCGTGGCTCTGGGTCACCTCCAAGAGATGTGCAGAAATCATAGCAGAGAGAGATAGAAATATCCCTGCTGAAGGATCTGAAAACTACAGTTTAGCATGATTTTTCCATCAGTTTTTCTAGACACAATTTGAACCTATGTTTTGTTTGTCTTTTTTTTTTTTCCCCAAAAATAAATTAGGTCCTTCAGTGAAGAGAGGTAATCTTGAAGAACACTTAGCAACTTGCAATGGTTGTGAATGGTCTTTTGGTCTCTTCAGCACACAAATAATGATGTGTGCCTCAGACAGAGCCCTTTGGAGCTGCATAAAAGATACCAACGCTACAGCGTTTTTTGGTTTTATTCTATATCCAGCTCCCTCATTGCCTCTGTTTTGGCACAGATATGTTGAAGCTGTTGACTGATTACCATTTGTTATTTTTCCTTGCTGCTAATGGCCTATTATACAATTCCTTCAGCCAGCGTTCATGGCTGTTACCAGTAGCAGCTCTGCCAACAGCAGAATGCCTCGTCTGCTCAGGAGCAGATTCCCCCGTCTGCTGACCAGTGGGGGCCAGGTGTAAGTGGGTACCTGACAGAATCGAACTCAAAGCTATTCTGCTGTTTGACTTCATAAATTACCCACTCAGATTTTTAACAGGTAACCCAACACAAGTGCTAAGACCAGCAGTCCTCTTTACTAGAGGTGTGTTGGCATTTTAAAACCTAATGGCTTCTGAGAGGGGTTTCGAAGTGCCGCACAGTAAGTGCTGAGTTTGCTCTGTGCTACGATTACCCATCCCGGAGGGTAAGCAGCACAAGTTCGAGGACCTCTGTTTGGCAGTGGAGATTCAGCAGGGTAGTGAATGGCTAAATGAGAACAGTCAACAAGAACTGATCACCAACAGCTTGGGTTTGCTTTGTTTTATCCTTGGTGTCTCCCAAGGGCCTGCAAGAATAATATTTCTTTTCTGGGGTGATTCCTACGCATTGTTGGCTCAGCTTAAAAACATGAGTTGCATCCCAGGGATATCCTGGAAAGAGGATCTGGGACTTAGTCTCAGCTTTGGTATTTCTAAAGCGAGAATAGTGGTGTTTCTCCCGTAGGCCAGAGCTGCACAGAGCCATTCACTGACAGAGCGGCTACAGGAGGTCACACTGAGGGGTCGCCCAGCCCAACACCCTGACTTGGGCAGTGGCTGCAGGCAGAAGCCAAGGGCAGTGTTAGACCAGGGCAAACAGAGGGTACTACTGGCTGCCCCCAGCCTCTGACCATTTGTAGCTCAAAGAATTTCCAGAGCTGGTGTAATTTCTCTGTTCAGTAACCTATAATATATCTCTGTTCAAGCGCTTGCCCTGTCTCCTATGAGCATAAGCTTCAAGCATTCACAGTGGCCTCTGTCAAGAAACTCTACAAGTCTGCTACACACTGGAGGAAAAACGACATTATTTTGGTGGTTTTGCGGTGCATTTCATATCTCCTAGTTTTTGTACTGGAAGAGTCAGAGTGTAATTAATCTCTTCTCCACCGCCTCCATCAGAGGAGTGTGTGTGCTCTATTAAGCACACACATAACAGAATATTAAGTGCTTGATGAAGTCCAATAGGAATAAACAAAATCTTAGCCCAAAACTAAACACAAGCTCATCTGCAAATGCTTTGCTGAGCGTGAGGGCTCCAACAGTATTGCTGTAGAGTTAAACTCATTTTGTTCTGTTTTAAAGTGGAACTGACTGCTCTAAGCCTTTGTTTAGGTGTGGATATTTAAAAGGTCACTTCTAAACCTCTGCTTTTTCACTCTGTCCCTGTTTGCTATCTTCTGCCTCAAGAACCTTCTGGTTTATTAAGGTATTAAATAAAGCAGGCATGACATTCACACATAGTTTTCATTCTTTTAACTCTTGCTTTCCTCTGGTTTACATTTGTTCACTGTCCCGGTCAGAGGGCACCAGCAGGAAGATGTAAGTGAGCACCTGCACTCATCTGACCATCTCGCATAGGCCTGGAGGTGCAAAAATCCTGCAGGTACCAAATTGCATTTCTGAGTGATTAAAAAACCAAGCAAAAGCAATCATTACATCAACATTGCTGTGTGGGTCGTCCAGTGTTTGCACTACTGTAATTCAGCTGAATTATTTTATTTATAAAAATTCTGATGCATATATGCATAGATAAAAGACCTAGAAGTAATAGAGTATAACTTAAAGGAATGGGAGTCCTCACGTGTGTGCCCAAGCATGTTTTTAATTTATGTCTCCTAAAGTCCTTGTCCCAGTGTGCATCCCTTTCCCCAGAGCTTTATTTCTCAGCGTGTGAGCTGCAGCTACAGAGCAGGCAGCAAGAAGTTTCTTAATAAGCATTTTTTATTACTAGGTAGAACCTAAAGCAAACCATGTAAGATTTAGGGACCAGATGAGGCTATATTGGTAGGTATCCCACCTCCCATGTGCCACCTGGGTCTTGACTAAGGAGTCACCTGGAGATACTTCCTAGAAAATCAGAGGGCAGAGGCAAATCTGGCATCTCCCCTGCTAGCTTGGGAGAACTGCAGGTAAACATGGGACATGAGGCATAGCATTGCCCCCAGAGGAGATAGCTCTCCTTTGTAATGAAGATACTGGCTCAGCCTTGTCTTTCAGGCTGGCGGGGAGGAGCTGCAGTGCTCATTGTGATTATCCAGGGCTTAAAACATTGGCCTAGAAAATGGGACCCTAAGCTCAATTCATTCCTTAGCCCAAAATGTTTCAAGACCATGTCTCCCAGGATACGGCCCCAGGTGCTGAGCTGTATAGCACTTGAAGGCACTCAACAGGTCAGAAACTTTCTGGAGAGTGGGAAGGACACTGCTTGTCAACCATGAGCATCCTGGATTCCAGACCCCACCATCAACATCTCTGTTGTGCTTTCCCTCTCTCTGGCCCAATGGAACTTCAAACCCATTCTGCACACTGACACACTTCTGCCATGGTGGTGGGGGTTAGTGGGTGACCTGATCCCACCATACTGCAGCCTGGCCTAGAGCTTATTGGTAAAGCAACTTGCAGATTTTATGCTTATTTCCAAAGTAAGCATTCTTATGAGAAGGCTATTATGCCAAAGATATGACAGTAATCTCTGGTATTTCAGAAGAAATGAGAGAAGTGGTGGCATATGCTCACATTAGCATTTAAGATACCCACAGTCAGTAAGTGACATTTGTGCTCTGAAGCCTAAACTCTCTAACGTTGATAGTGTTGTAGATCCCACCCCTGGTGGCTGATGTATACAAGGTGTGGAAATGTTCCATGTTGGCACCACTGGCGCCCCAGAACCTAAGGGAGTTTTGGATCTCGGCTCCTTCTGAGGCTGTTGCCTGTCATGAGAGACAAAAAAAGTGTGTATGTACAATCCCTGTTTAGTTCAATGGCTTGCAAACATTTGCCAGAATGAAAAAGGTGAAGAAAAGGTATACCATAGTGGAGGAGAGGGAAGGTTGGGTGCTGCCTCACCAAGTGGGAAATGTTTCCTTTCTTCCCCTTCTTAGCCTATGTAAGATACTCAAATACTGCCAGCAAAAGCTGTAGTTCAGACAGAAGAAGGTTATAGGTTTATAATGTAAAGAACTGGGTTTTGCTGTTGTCTTTTTCTTCTTTTCCTCAAATGACCAAACCATTTAAATAAAAATTTAAGAGGGAAAACTATACCTTTAGTTGCAAAGCAGTGACAGCAGTTTACTGGTGGTTTTCTCAAAATGATAACTCTAGGGGAAAGAAGGAAAAGGAAAGGGCACATGCCTTTGCAGCCGTTCCCACTCTTCGTCTGCCACTCTCAAACAGCTTGTGCCGCAGTGGGAGAATTCTGAACCAGGCTGAAGTCCCTCAGGAAATATATCCATGAAAAACAGGACATACAACATCATGACCTGAAAGTGGATGTCAAGGTGAGGGATGATTTTTCTCGGCTGCTGTGGGAGTTTGTTGCAATCTGGGAGAGCCCTGTTCTGCACAGACGGCCTGTGCCCTCCTTGTGGGAAGTGCCCATATGCCAGAGGAGCAGATTTGAGGGCAGCCTCACAGCAGACACCAGCCCCTGACTTCAGAGCTATAAATGATCTTTAAATACCCTGGAGTCAAGGTGCTGAGTGCCTGCTGCAGTGGCTTTGTGGATGCTGGTGGTCCAGGCTCCTCGCCTGGGGCATCTCTTCCCCTCAGAGGGAAGAAAAACACAGCAAAGTCAGTGTAGGGAGCCCCTTGCTCACTGCGGCATGCCCTTTATCCATACTTAGGGATTAGCCTTAGGAATGGTTTATAGAAATGTCAGCTGTTGCAGCCTGGCACAAAACCGGAGATGGACTAACACTTAAAAAAGCCACACGAGCCTTCTTATAGGTTGTGAGAATCATCACAAAATGTGTTTGTGATATCGCGATGAAATGCTGGTCAGCTTCCTGCCAGCGCCTTTCAGAGGGCAGTGGAGAGCCTGGACCCCCCGCCTGCCCACCAAGCCGACTTGCTGCCCATCTGGCCAGACAGGCAAAGCGAAACACGAAGAAGAATTGTGATTTAATTTTATGAAAATGGGATAGCTGGAGAAACCAGCTTGAAAGGGAAATGAGCGACCTGGAAAGTGAGGCAAAGCACACCAGGAGAAGAAACTGTTGAAACACCCATGTGTATGTGTGGTTTAGGAGCTCTGTCAAATTGTTCCAAATATCCCCAGCAGAGTAGGGGAAAAAAGGCTCTACCTTTACAGATCCTGGTGTTTGTAGGATCCTAATAAAATGTCTGTCACCTACATATTCATTGAAGTCTGCTGCCCACATGTGGGCCCAAACATGAAATGCTGTTTCTTGTATTTTTTTTATTTTGTTCTGTGTCTTGCTGACTGAAAAATATACATGATATAGGAGAAATATAGAAATCCACAGAAGATCCTTCTTTCAATACTACCTTCTGTGATGATTACAGTTTGCCTTTGCTGTAGGCTTGTTCTTCTATACTGTATCATAATGCTTTTGCACTTGGCAAAGAGCAGCCATTTAGCCTGCAAGTAGCCATATTGTAACTGGCAAATTTCCTTAAATTTAGATATTATTCTCTTCTACTTCCACACAAGATATTATTGAGGAAATAATGCCTTCTCATACCGTAATATTTCACATTATAACATCTGTAAGTTACTGTGAAAGGGAGGAAGTATGAACCTCCCATACAGTTCACTGCATATCTCACATAATTTCTGTGATTAACTCTCTAAAGGGGAGACCTTGCAAAGAGAGCCCAGGGAGCTCTGATAACATTTTGCAGGGAAAACAATTCACTGTGGAAAGGGCAAGTTCCTGAGAGACCCACCTAAAAGCACCTTCATCTGGATCTCACTTGACAGAGCAGACTGTGCCAGGGCTACATGTCCCCGGGGCACCACGTTGTCCTCCACCCACTCTCACCCTCTCTCTCTGGAGATTTCAGGTCACTGATCTCAGCAACACAAGATTTATTTCCTTTACTCCTTTCACCTCTCTGAAACTGGGTAAAAACTTGTACCTGTAGAAACCCAGATTCCTTTGTACGATTTTGGGCAAAGGCAATTTTTTCAGCTCTCTGTCTACAGAGCAGCCAGTGCAATGAGCTCCTCTTGCTGCTGAGGCTGGGTGGTGTGCCTGTAAAGCAGGAGGGGATGTTGGGAACGTAAATACTGAGTGTGTTCCAGGTGCCTATGGAAAAACCCAAGCAAGCCCCTCGTAATCCAAAATATTCTGTTTCAGTCAATATTTGCCACGCTTGGATTGGTCATTCCTGGGCATACTGCCCTTTATCTGTATAATTTCATAATCAGTTCATAGAAGAATGTCAAGATGGCTGACTAGAAATCTTTGCTGTAATATATACACAAAGGGCAGATCTGTAAACCTGACAGGGGAGCAGATATTCATACAATTCATTGCTTCTGGCTTGGCTAGGACTGTCGAGGTGAAAAGTTGCCACTGCTGAGATCAGGGAATTCATACCCCACCACAGGTGGTGGCTTTGCTCAGGATCATAAAGATTAACACATGGAAGCATAATGATATCCTGCTTTGTAGCTCAGGTTAAAAGTTTCGTTGATTTCATAGGACTGCTTTCAGATGTGCAACATCTGGCCTATAAGAAATAGGAATGCATGCATGTGTAATAGACACAGTATAAAAAGCGAGAAGTAAAGGATAAAGCTAAAAGCAACACTTTGCCAAGAGTATCAGGGATTTAAATGTTGATCTACGCATCAGCACCTTCTTTCATTACTGACTAATGCACAGAACAGGAAGTCCCAGAACTGTCGTAACAGCATTCGTATTCTTTTCTTAAAGCATCTTCCAAATTAACTTGACTTCATCTCTGTCTCCCCTCTCTTATTCCTTTCTCAAGTGTTCCCTTGCTATGTATTTACTGAATTTTTAAGTCACTGCAGTTTCTATTGGTCTTGGATAAGAAAAAATAAGTGCAGCACCTGCATATGGTTTTGAACAGCCTGATTCACTGGCCTTCATTTTTTAAGGATGTAAGTCACAGATTCAAAGAGTTTTACCTGTGGGACTATTGAAGACTTTTTTTCTACCTTCACGGGAATGTTCCTCTTTTCATGTTTTTAAAATGGAATTTTCATTTTCATTCTTACTGCTTGAGGAAAATGAAACCGAGTACCAGGGAAGGTGACTTTCCTCATTCAGATTAGATTGGTACAGTTTCTCATAAAAAAAAAAAAAGCAGCTAAAAAAGGATAAAAAAGATGAAGTCCTTGACAGTGCACCCATATCAATCTTCCCAGATCTTAATTTTTGGGAGGACAAGGGGTTTCTGAGCTAGTCTTTCATCAGACTGTCAAGATATTATTTTCCCTTATAAACTATAGGTTCTGTTTGCATTTCTGTGGCATCTTCAATCCCAAAGGACTGACAGCACTTCACCTTCTATCCATCTGGTCTGTCTTCAACCTCTATTGAAGTACAGCTGCCACAGTCTCAGGAGCACAAATTGGAAATGTGTTTAATTGTGTATAACAACACTGGCCCACAGTGAAGGACAGAAGCAAAGCAGAATCCAGCAGATACAGCAGGGGACATTCAGATAAAAGTGTAGCAAAAAATGAATATTCAACTAATAACATTTTCTGAAAATAAATCTCACTTCATGTCATCCCTTACCTGTTTTAAACCTATTTGTATTACAGCTATCATGAGAAAAATACTTGGTC
Organism: Rhinoptilus africanus; assembly: GCA_013400135.1. Lineage (NCBI taxonomy): Eukaryota > Metazoa > Chordata > Aves > Charadriiformes > Glareolidae > Rhinoptilus > Rhinoptilus africanus. Next base: position 137,759 of record VXBO01010633.1, read on the forward strand.
TACCCATTACACCCTATAGCTAATATTTTGATCAAAATCCACTGATCCACTGATTTCTAGTTGTTTCTGAATTTGCTTAGGTAGGATATACTTTGTGAGTGTCAGAGGTGCTCATGTCCTTGCAGTGGCTATTGATGGAGCCCGGCTCACACATTCACCCCACTGAAACAGAGACTCCCTAGATAGCCCAAGTCAGGGACGTCAAATGAAGGTTTGCTCCTGAAAATTTGGATCATAACAGCAGTACCCTGCTAATGCGTGATGGACACATGTCAGAAAATTGATCAGGACCATAACAGCCTGTTCTAGCTAGTAAGATGGTTCAGCCCCTGAGATAACTACAGGCATTTAGGGATTACAACTGCTGTACATGATGGCACTTCCAATGGCATAATAGTAACAGTATTCTGGGACTTTAATTCAGCAAATGGATGGCAAATGATTAGCTTCTGCATTGCCATCTGCAAGAAAACAGGGCAGCAAGCATAGCAGCCCAAACATACCTTCGATGTTGATGAACATACCTTCCTAACAGGCGGGAGGACAAGAGGAAATGGCCTCAAGTTGTGCCAGTGTACACTGGATATTAGGAAAAAATTTTACAGTGAAAGGGTTATCAAGCATTGGAAGAGGCTGCCCAGGGAAGTGATTGAGGCACCATCCCTGGAGATTTTTAAAAGACGAGTAGACAGTGCTTAGAAATATGGTTTAGTAATGGTTTTTGTCAGAGTTAGGTTGATGGTTGGACTCCATGATCTGAAAGGTCCCTTCCAACCTAGGCAATTCTATGATTCGATGATTCTATGTTCTTGCTTTTCTCAGGCAAAGGCTATTCTAGTGGTGAAGAGCAGAAAATGGATCAAGGATGTGCTGACAAGTATGGGCAGGGGTTCTTGGCAAACAAACCAATGGCTGGTAAATGGCTTATTGCATGGAAATATTTCAATTCCAGTTAGCTGAAATTGTAGTGAAGAATGTTTAGCTAGTAAAAATGAGTTTGAAGGACAGAAATTTGTTGAAGTCATAGAATCATAGAGTGGCTTGGCTTAGAAGGGACCTTGAAGATAATCTAATTCCAACCCGCAGCCATGGGCAGGGACACCTCCCACTAGACCAGGTTACTCAAAGCCCCATCCAGCCTGGCCTCGAACACTTAAGGTCATTCTTTTAGATAGCTTTTTGAGACTCCTGTTTTCACCAAGGTCATTCTGATTTAATAACACCCCACATCTCCATGCTGATGCCGTGCATGTGGCAATGTGTGCTCTAGAGTTGTCTTTAGCATTGACCATTGTTCTAGTCATTCCTGAACATGATTTGTAGGTAAGTCAGTCTGATGAGATTTGGTATTCATGGTAGCAATACCCTTCCCTACCTTCCAGTCCTCTTGAAGGACTCATTTGGTGATGTCTATCACATACGATTATGTTGGAACTCCATCAATTAATTAATATTAGTTTCTAATGGTTATGCAATTAATAGCATTTGGAAGAATGTAAAATGGAGTAAATAACTTCAAAGTGTTGAGTCCTATTTGGCAAGCTAATACAGCTCATCCTGCCCAATTACACTGATAAGATTTTAAACTAATTGAGCTCACACTGTGCCTCTCCATTACCTGACATTCAGCAACACACAGAGAAGATTAAAGCGATTCAGGGGATGGTGTGCCTGTAAAACCAGGAATAGTTGCTCCTGGTTTTCATTTAAGCATAAATACATATTAATTCACAACTGAACAATACTTTATATGGTGGTTGCCATAGAGATGTGCATTTTGAGAAGTTTGAGCCTTTTGCTGCTGTTTCAGCTTAAAATAATGACCCAGGTTACTCAGGACCTCATTACACAATGGCAGGTGCATAACCTGCAGTCCAACCAGTTGCTCACCATGACACCATAGATAGGAGCAGAGGGCTCACCGCTCTGGATTAAATCATTTTTTCATCTAACTTGACATTTTGCCTTCTGCACTGATATTTGTGATGAAGGTGGAAGGCTCCCATAATGCCTATTACCTATGCAATTATGCTATGTGGTGCACAGGGAAGAAACATACTTCCACAGCCCTGCAGGCAATTAGCTCATACCCAGAAGCGTGATATCCAATTACCCTTATTATTTCGGCATGCCAAGCAGCAAGAGGTGGTTAATGATTGCATGAAATTATCCAGCCTTTTAAAAAAAATCCCCTCAAAGTTACCAGAACCTTACATCACATGCCAGCAAAACCCATACGAGGCCCACTAGCAGCAGCAAAACTGAAGGAAAGCAGATTATTCAGTTGCATGGCAAAATTTGTCTTTTTGAGCCTCTTGTTCATACCCACTGAATTGGTCCTGAGGGACATTTCACAGAATGATAGTATTTGTCCAGAAGCAAATCTACTCCTCTCCCCTGCTGATGTTCCTGGCTTTTCATTTGCTGCACAGAACTGGCTGTTTTTCAGAAAAGGTTTTGGACTGCTAAGCTCTCACCTTCTATTGCAGCACTTTGGATTCAGAAGTTGCTGGTGACCATATCCATGATACACTGACATCTTCTGCCAGTCACCAGACTCCCAGCAAAACACCCCACAGTAATGGAGAGGATATGGTAAAATCCTTCAATGTTGTGAAGAAATGCTTTTGGAGGATTAATTATTTTTCATTGAACAAGAATGGGCAGCTGAACTAATTAACAAATTAATTCATTGGAGAAGAAAAATAAAGTTCCTCAGGCAGATCAAACTAAACATTGAAAATTGAGTTATCTTTCAACAACTGTCTTTAGAAAACTTTACAGTAGAGTTTGCACTTGAACGGTTATTTCCATTGTTGTGGAAAACTGGGGCCAAAGATGCCAAGCTCCATGTAAATTACATAGGAAAGCAATATAAATACATTCCCATTGATCAAGTGATAAGGTAACTTATCAGGCCATACAAGAAAGGAGGTAATAAATAATGAGTACAACTGCTGTGAGAAATTATACATTTGATACCTATTTAAACTGGGCAAGAGATCTGGGCTAGTAATTTTATGTCCTTCAGAGAAGGCATTAGGGAGGTGATGATGAAATGAGTCTGCATTTTTGATGGTACCAAACAAGTGCTCAACTTTGTCAAACTGACGTTACAAATGGGCTGTAGGTGAAATTTCACAAGACCTTCAGTCCCTGAAGGACATAGACTCTGATTGAGATGTATTAAATCATTACTTATTCAGTAAGAGACAGTTAAGTTCTTCCTGTTAAAAATTTAAGCAAAAAGGTTTATCTTTAAGGCTTAAGGAAATTAACTTCCTTTTAAGTGTAAAACTGTCTGAAAACCAAAGGTGGGGGGGATGGGTGCCTTTTACAGCTGCAGACCATCATCCAAGTATGTAGGGTGTCAGGATGTCAGTTAAAATGCAGTCTCATACTTTTGATCAGTACTGATTGGACCAAATGTATATTCTGTACATATGTATCTCTCCACTGATGACCATGGCACTGTCAAAAAATACCTGGTTTTGGCCTCATTTCGGCCTGCTTCACAGTCACTAAGTAATAATTTAATTCTACAGTCTTTATAGAAAAAGACTATTTGGATAAATGGACTTTCGGAATGGACTAGGTAGGGAATGTGTATTTTAGTCTATGAAGTGGATGATGGTGTTTTGGGTGCTGTCTTGGGATTCACAAAGAGGGTGTCATAATTTATATTTCCCAATGATAGACTTATTGCTTATGGCAGACAAAAGCCATCTGCCTCCTCGTGAGTCATAGCGAGCACACAGAGACAAAATATCTCTTTGCCAAGCTTATTTGACTATTGCAAAATTCTTTTTCCCTAGTACCTCTGTTTCCTGTAGCAGGCATCAGGAAAAAGTGAGACTAATCAGGTAAAAATGCTTTCTTTTCCACACAGGGATTAAAATTTCAAGGTGTGTTATCAATTCAAACATTCTTGAGTACCTACAACTGTAGCTTATTAAATAGAATGAGTGTAAATTAGAAAAATGGGTGGGTTTGCTTCTCTCATTAATCAGAGGAATAAATTGCACTAAGATGTTGATGTTTTCCTGGAACATAAACCAAATGGTTCTGTGAAAGACATACAGGAAATAACACCGAACTGCTGTAAGTCCTCTAGAAACCACTGCCAGGAGCTGCAAACATCAGAGGTAAATGAATAATCACCAACAGAGCAGAACAGCTATTAGACATAATGATAGAAAACCTCCTTTCACACTCACAGACATCAGCCTTTCTGTGCAATTACGAGTTGGCAGAAGCAAACAATTGGCTTTAAAACAAGATAAAGAGCTACGCAAAGAACCTGGCTTTTTGCTTCAAGTGAGTGGACCGCGAGTGAATGCAGCTGCTCTGCTTGGGAAAGGGAAGAGATGAGAGCCTATGCTTCTGCACCCTTCAAAGAAAATTCAGTGTAAGGAAAAACCAAATTATTTTAAATTCTTGCTTCTTAATGAATCAAGCAAGAGCTACCCAAAATGTTCAACTTTTCTGCAACTCTTTTGAAGCACAGCTAGAAGGACCTCTCAAGAGAGCTTTTATATTTATGTCCCTCAAGAGAGAGGTGCAGAGGAACAAGGGGGCAGGGGTGTATCCATAGCTGATGAACAGCAAGAACAGCAAGTGTCCCCCCCTGCATCAGGGGGAACACTGTAAGCCTGTATCTTCTTCCATGGTATCTATTTTGCTTTGGTGAAGCCCTATTGACTTCTTATTCATCACTCACGCCAGTGAGAGGAGAGTCATTTCCTGTCCTGTGTGCCCCAAAATGCTATAAGCACTATTTGGTTTAGTGTTTCATTAGGAGCTATTTTTGTTCTGTGAACGAAGATGCCAAAGAAGGTGGGGGATGTCATTTGTGGGGCATGTGGTTAAAAGTTACTAACAAAAGAAGGGCTAATTTAGAAAGAGAAAACACAGAGGAAGTGTGCTGGAGACAGTGAACAACTGGTCAGTGTCACTAAATGAAACCAAGATAATGTGACTTTGCAATGTGATTTCCCTGTGGAAGCTTTTCTTTCTGTGTATGTTGTGAGTTTGAAATACAGAACTGTGGAATTGGGCCAGATTCCCTTTTTTTGTGTGTGTGTGTTTGAAAGGTCTGCTAAATTCCAATTTCCACATCTTAAATCTCTCCAATGCCAAGTAGAAAGCAATATTTCACTGATCACCCTCTTTAACTGACTCCGGCTAATTCATGCTGAGAATATTAGAAAAATACAAACAGTGTATCTCGTCACTGAACAAGAAGGCTCGGGGCTGCATTTCCCCTGTTTTAGTTTTATATTTAGGAAAGAAGATAGACTTTAAATTGAAGTCCTTTCCATAAAAATGAGAATACCTGGAGGTTTAGAAGAAAGGAAAACAAATTACATAATGCCCTTCAAAACCAGTTTCTGATTCTGGCCATTACAAGCTGAAATGATGATACTGGCAGTCTTCTAAATTTTAATGGAAACTTTAAGGCATTTTGAAATTTCAGAGTTAAATTTTATCATTATGAAACTCTTGCAGGGAAGTAGTTTCCTAAAGCATAAATGACAGAGAAGAACAAGTTGGTAGGCTCTCAGAAGTCAGGCTATTCCATATATTACAATGGAAAAGGAGATTATTTTTAATTTTAAATGTATTTTGACCCTTCTTGCTTATTGTAAGCTGCATACTAATCTCTTTCAAACGAAGACAAAATGCTACTGTATCATAGAGCTATAAACCATTTGTTTTATGCTGAAACATAACATACAGGGCTTTAGTTCAGAAATAATGCTATTTTTCAACTTGGTTTCAGAGAAAAAAAAAGTTATGTTCTCTGCTGCTAAAAGACTATCTCATTATGAATAAATTCACTGTCTTGAAATTCAGACTGCTGTGCTGTATGGAAGGTTTAGTTTCAGGACTTCAATAAAATGATAGGCTGACCAGAAGTTTTTCTATCACTATTTGCATAATAATATTTTACTGATGTAGGGCCTTTACTTACACAGCTGTATTCCCTGGGAAATCAACAAAATAGTAGATGTAAATGAAGAGAAATATAACACATGATTGTATGAAATGGCTTTTTAGGTAAACACCTTCAGAGTGTGTAGAGACTTAAGGGGATTTTACAGTAACCTGAAAAATAGTGTCTAAAATGTGTCAGGGTGACAGAGATAAGATCTATTTTTTTAGAAAAAACATAATCAGTGTTTCTAAAGCACTGATTGATAGAATAGGCTAAAACAAAACAGACTTGTTACAGGCAGTTGAATAAATAATATGCATGCTTGAAATCACTTTATGTACTGAACTACATATTTACCTGATGGCTTTACTAAGAAGTTGTTATTGCCTGTCAGGAAAGTGATCATCATCATGTTCTCTACATCTTTAAACAGGACTAAACACAGTCGCCTTGGCTAAATATACACAAGAAGCTGTCAGTCCTGATGCGAGAGGAATATATGAGTTATCTTGATAATTTCACCTCCAGTATGCAAGGTATTTCCATACAGGTATGAAACGGGTTTATAAATTTCCAAATTATATATGTGAGTTTCTATATGTATAATTTTCCAAATTATATATGTGGAAATTCTCAGTGGTGCAAGAAAGGCAGTGAAATTTTCTGTTTTCTGTGTAGTTCTCACAGCCCAATAACTGAAGACCGAATGCAGTAGATGCTATGTATGAAAGTAATTTTCACTAATGTGAGTAGACCAGTTGAAATCGGGGCTACTTTTCTGAGCTGTACTCAGCACAGAGATTTATTTGCAAAAGGAGAACCTGGGGGAGAAAGATATTTCTGCTTCTATAGACTTATCATGCAGTCTCTGGCTAAGTGAATATATGTTATTTCTAAAATAAGCTAACATATAATTACTTTCCTGTTACACAAAAATATCTTTTATGACACAGATTATTTTTGTCAATTTATAGCAGTGGAATGAAATACTGTAGAAAATGTAATTTGATTATGATTCTTTACTATTGCTTTTTATCTGCATTTTAAGAGCATGGTGAAATCACTTTAGTGCCTAACTGCAAAAATTACTTTTCTGGGTTGGTTGGTTTGGCTCATAGTGTTCACTGAAGGAAGTTCTAACACAAGTGCCTGGCTAATAGCATATTAAGGTATTGCTGTATGGGAAAGCAGTTAAACACTTAAGCATTTCATTGAACTGAAACCACACAGTGTAGATACACAGTATTACAAATTGCCATAGGTAAGTACATAAGGCTGGAGCGCGTGGAAACACTTAGAGACAAGGAAACGTAGCTGTTTCTCAGAAGTGGGAAAAGGTTAGATGATATTCTTCATACCAGAAAAATAAGGAAAACAAAAAAGAAAGATAGAACACAAGAAATAAATTCCTGTCCTCTTGCCTCAAGAGATCAGCTTGATCAATGCGAGATCAGATCCTGCTGAAATCGTTGCAGAACACACTCTGTTGGTTGGGCTTTCTGCTGCAGGGACGCCAGTCAGCTCTCACCCACCTCTCATGTCAAAAACGATTTTTAAATGCTTCTGAAAGTTAAATGGACAAATATAAAAAAAAAAATATAGAATTTCTTTGGAAAAGTTCTCCCCTTTCTCTTATTTCAGATTCAGTGAAGTTTTTCAAAAGAGAGGCTATTAATCCAGCACAGCTTCTCTGTCAGGCTGCAGCAAGGTCTTTACCAGTGAGCACTTGCATCAATCAGGTATCATGGGTAACTGACCCCTCTGTTAAGTTTGAAATTGGAAAAAGAAAAACACACATTAAAGACTAGGAAAGAGAGAAAACATTAAATGGAATAGAAATAAAATGTAAGAGAGGGGTTAATGACGAACCTGAGATATTAAAACTACTTGAATTTTCACAGGTTGGGCATCCTTGCAGTCAGTTTGCTTTGAGGGTTCAATGAAGCATGATGCCAGCACCTCTGAGAAGGAGAACTAATTGTCTGAGCTCCCTGCTCTCAGTACTTAACTGATTAATACAAAATCATATTTTTCTTTTACTTTTTACACGTTGATAATGAAAGATATAATTCCTTACTATATGCAATAATTCCCTCGGTAAAAATACCTTGTAACTAATTTTTGTTTTTCTCTATTTATTTTTTCAAACCAACACAATGATGGTTTGATGGCCCTCGTCACTCTATTACCAAACGACACTTACTAGACACCCATATGCACCAGGGCCCAGGGCTCTCGGAGACAAATGGTTCCTGTGCTCTCCTAAACTAAAGAAATCTGAGAAAACCAAAATCAAGCAGGAACTCCTTCTGTTATTTGCTATCGTGTCAAAGATATCTGGCATTAAAAAAAAAGAAAAAGGAACAATGTCTTTAAATATGTCTTGCACCATCTCCTTCCTGCTTGCTGAGACAGGTACTTTTCTCTAGAGAGAGCAATCTCTGCACAAATAGTTTTAAAAGATTCCTCTCCTGCGCAGGGCACCTCCTGCAACGGAGAGAGACTTGTTTGTGTCAGGACTACCCCTAAGTGTGCTGGGAAAGAACAAAAAAATGCTGTGGCCAGAGAGAAGACCTGTATCCTTTGAAATGAGAGCTACATTCATATAGCTCTTTTTCGTTTGTGCATTCACTTTTGTGTGTGCACTTACTTTCATCCTCTTTCTTTTCTAAATTTCAGCCTCAGGGTCTCAGAGCTGTAGCTGCACCTTGGCTACTTTCTCTTACTTGGTGTTCTTTCTCTGCCAGGTATTTACATCACCCAGAAACCAATAGAAAAGTAGGTTGATATTTGAAGTTAAAAGTCTTATTCATATCAATATCCTGGAGAAAATTGATAATGAGAGATTGGTATGATAGATTTTAAAAACTTTAGTTTGCTACTGGCTTTTAACTTCAGAGGAACTGATATGGTGGTTTTTACCTTCTGCTGTTGTGCATGTCAAAGTTTGTGAAAGAAAGATCTCTTTGGCATTAATCCACTCAGCAACTGTCAGGGCTCTACTTTCCACAAACTGGCAGCCTGTTTGTCTCTCATCATTTGCTCATTCACCACCATATCCAGAACTCATTGATAGTCCAAGCACCACCAAGCATCAGCAGCATCAGTTCCCCACGCTAAAGCAATCACGCCATTAGAAGGTTCCTGTTGCCCTCATCATATCTCTAATTTCTGCATGATTTAAATCTGCACTTGGCACTGATGATTAGCTGGACCATGCTGCTGTCCTGGCCATCGGTCCTTGCAAAGGGCGACAGTTTGTTCCCAAGCTCTGAACAGCCCTAGGCTGAGACCTTACCTGAAAACCATGTTGTGATGGTGCCTTTGAAGGTGAGTTTTCCTGAGACATATGCAATACATGGCAAAATCTCCCGCTCCTCGATTAAGCACTGGACTAAGTGCAGAAATATAATTTTCTTGTCGACTTCTTGGGTTGCTCACCTTAGTATTTGAATGCCTCGTATATTGTCATAACAAATGGGTAGAACGGACTGCTGTTGTTGCCCTCAATTTACAACTGGTATACCAAAGCAAAAGGCAGTTAAAGTCAAAGTGACCAGAATAGCTAGTAATCATATAAGGTCTGAGTGATCAGGGACCCTAGGCAGACACCTGAGGACTAATTTTCAGGAGTCTTTACCACCCTTGTTTGCTTCCCCTCCTTGCTGCCATGCTTCCCAGCAGCATCACCCTCTCCTGTCATCTTTCACACCTTGCTTCACTCTCTGGCTGCTACAAGAATCTCCCTCTTAAATTTAGGCTGGTTGTAAAGGCTGCAGTTTGATAACCTCATGTAAATTAAAGCACTTCTTAGCCCAGGTGGTCCTACTGACTTCAGTAAGAGTAATAGTATTGGACTTCATATGTTAATAAACAGGGAAAAATAACAAATAAAGGAGTTGGAAATCCATTTTTTATATTGCAGCTTGGCTGTGAAACAAATACACATTTTCTAGTAGTCAATTCATATTATACTGACTACCAAAACAAATGTATCAGATGACAAGACCTACACACAGACTTATATTTGCAGGCAATAAATCCAGCAGGAATAGAAAAACTGTGTGTTACTGTTTCAGGAAAACATAATGATCATTCAGCCTCAGAGCTTGCTGTTGCATTAAATCCACAAGTTCTGGAAAAATAAGGCAGTTCTTGGTCCCAGAATTCATCTTTACGTCTCATTATTTATTTGCAGTTTGTCTCTGCTGAGCTGGGCAGACAATAAGGGAATGACGAACGGTACTGGGTTGCAAAGAGGGGCCTTCCAAAGGTGGGTTGCATGACTGTTTGGATGTGACACCTTGAGAACAGCAAAACATTGGTGTCTTACTTGGCCAGCTATATCCTAAATGAAGGACTGGATGCAAACTCTGCAATAGAGGCTTGGAAGAGCTGCAAGGGGAAGGTCCATGCCTTATTTGCCCTATTTCTTATAAATTTTTCCTAAGTGTTTTCTACCTTTCACTGTTGGAGTTGGGATAATGCACCAGGTGGACTCTGCGTCTCATATTGTGTTTGGAGGGAGGGAGGGTCAATGCCTACTTTTAGTCCAGCCTAAACTCAAAGACCACCTAAATCTCTTCACAGCTACATTAAAAATATTAAAGCAAAAGTTTCAGTTTCTGTATCCCTTTGTTTATAGCCAGTTTTAAATAATTTACCAATGCTTTTTAATTCCCATGTTAGACCCCCTGTTTCTGACAAGAAGTGTGAAAAGGCACTGCCAAGGTAATGGTAGAACTGTATTCCACAATGCCCTTAACAAAAGAAGTTCTGTTTCTCCTCCAAACTCGCATGATTGAGTTAAAATTTAATAGGAAATATCTGTCTCATGCTTCAGGACACAGATTTATCATGAACAACGATGGTTAATGATCACAGTGATCAAGACAAACTTCTATATTGAGTATCCATCTATTCTGATGTTCTCCAGTGCAGGAATGGGGAAACCTCTCCTTCTAACCTTTTCAGCAACATTCCAGTCTCTCCTATGTCTCAATGCTAGGTGAAAATGCTTTGTTGTTGTTGCTCTCCGGTAGGGTTGCCCAACAAGAAATTTGATTTGGCTGCATTTTAAGAGCTCTGATCAGTTAGGCATCCTCACCTTTTCTTTCCAGACCTACCGTTTTCATTTTTACTGCCTGTGTAAAATGCAGAGTGCTGTATGTGATCAAAGCCTGGGAATTTACACTCAGTTAAAATATAGTAATTCTCCTTTTTAAAAAAACAGCTGTAGGCAGGTTAACAGTTCAACAGTCAAACCAGAGAAAAGAATCTACTGCTTCCAAGAAAGAGGAAAGTACCTGGCAAGAGGAAATGAGAAGAGGGATGGGAACAGGAGAACAAAAGTTATTGTACGGCTACCTGAAGGAAACATAAAACAAGGTTGCTGTAGAGCTTTATAGTGTTCAGTAGTTTATCATGAAACTGTTCAGGGCCTAAGTCTGCATCCCTGGATATTTCCAGGCCACTCACCTCCCTCAACTACCTTGGGATTGAGGCTTTGGTACCCTCCCTCTGAGCTCAGCATCTTTCTGCTGGATGCCAGGTAACATACCTTGCATTTCCCTTTGCAGACCAAGATTAGCCATCCAAAGTGAACACCAGCCTCCAACATGCAGTAATGCATCATTACTAGGGTTGTTAAACTGCCCACAGACCTGCCAGCAAGATAGTAGTAGCTCCTGATATGTTTAAAGCTATAGAAATATTTTTCACTCCAGGGATAAACTGTCTGGCTATAATTACAGTCTCAGAAAAAGGGGATGCTAGGCCAGCTTTTTTGGTGGAAACTGCTTTAGGGAAGATGTGGATGAACTTGGCATCTTTGAAATCTTAGATACTTTCAGATAAGCTTTGATCTTGGCACTCCATGAAATTCATTTTTCTGGGAGACTTCAGAGGAATGCAGAATTAGACTGCTATCTTGCTTTTCTAAGGTCACACACATAGATGACTAGTATCACACTTTAAAACATACCATTTTAAAATCTCTAATTAAGAAAAACCACTTTGGTTAATTGCTTATTTCCAGGTATAATATTTAGTCAGTCATGTTAACTGCTGCATCTATTTATATCTGGAAGGTGATGATAGCAACAGGAAGGTCTAGAAGTAAAAGAAAAATGACAAAGGAAATTCATACTAAAAAATATTTGTAATCCTCTCATTCCCCCATGAAAAAAATGTAGATTGCAAATGTAAGTACTAGATAAACTGGCACACCTATTTACCATTTAAATATGCTATACTCATGATTCTAAAACACCCTGATATTAATGCAAAATCACCTCAAAGCCTATTAAAAATAGTATCAAAGTGAACATGTAACAAACATTTTGGACAGTATGGTTAAACATGTTTTTTATAGAGTCCATCACTGATTAAAAAGTCCTGTTGCACCACAGAAATGTTTCATGTCCTGAATTGCACAAGCTCAGCATGGAATAAAAGACAATACCAGTGAATACAAATAAGGCTGCTGAAGAAGCCCATGCATAAACACTGCATACATATAAAGTAGGGGTCACGTTTTGGTGGTACAAACAAGATGATTGGAAAGCAAAAGCTTGCCTTTCCAGGCTTAAAGACAGCCGTAAGAAGCACACAATTTTATTAAAATTAGAAATAAGTCTAACTCTTTTTCCTTTTAATCATTCAATCTTTAGTTCAGTCATTTAATGGTTTATTCAAATCTCTCCTCCGTTATAAAAAGACCTCAATCTGAAGATGTTTTAACAGCCCAAGGGCTTGCCTTAAATGCATACTTAATACTAAATAACATTGAAATAGAATATCTGCAATCCTTCATTTTCAGACTTAACATATACAAAGCACCATTTAAGTAAAATGAAGCAAAGGGCTGAAGCATGATAATGGGTCCATTCGCTGCTGTTCCACTCTGGTTTGCACCTGTACCGACAGCATTATGCTTACTGTGCCATAAAGCCATTTCAAAAAGCTTGGGAAGCTTTTGGGGTTTTGCTGTAAATGTGCTGGAAGCTGCTGACTGCAAAAGAGTAAGAGTTTCTTTAAAACAGGGGTGCAGAAACCAGTATTTCTATGTATGTCCTCTAAATGGACAGCTCTTGCATATGCAGAGATGTTGGCAAACTTAGTCCTGCAGAAGGAAAATGATGCTGGTGTGCCTGATTTACCGTCTTTTGGTGCCTTCCATTATGTTTCTCTCCAAGATGGATGCAAAATAATGCTTTCTACTGTTTCATCGATCTTGTTTAGCAGTTAATCCACAGCCATCTGCAAAACGATAGCTGGTGTGCAAACTGAGACATCCTTTAACTTAAGGAAAGCACGCACCAAAACCAGGAGTGGTGAGATCAATCTGCTCAAATGTATCCCGGGTCAGCAGGTGGGGAAAATTTTGGACCGGTTAAAAGATGTCACACAGAAAATCATTGGCAGGGTAGGGAAAAGCACACAGATGATTTACTGAGCTTTCATCCCTTGAATCACTGTCCCCTCTGTTTAAAGTGAAGGTAGATTTTCAGGACATGATGGAGAGAAATTTGTACCTTTTGCATTTTGCTGCTAAATAAGACTTCATGCTGTTGCCTTAAATGCTGTAGTTTTCAAACAACAGAACAAGCACTGAAAGAAAATAGGCCCATTATCCCTTTGCTCATGGAAGGGTCTGAAAAATTCTCAGCCTGATTGGTGTGCAGTCTCCGACATCTGTTCTGCAAATGTTGTGTAAGGAGAGCTGACCCCGTGAAGAGCTGTGAAAACTCAAAGTCTCTGTTTAATCCTGCTCATGGTATCCTGTACCAGTTTGGCACTAGTGTCCCATAGCCTCCCTGGATTAACCCCGTCTCTGCAATGATCACCTCAGGCTCTTGCTCCTCACAAAGCATCTCCTGCACTTTTTTCCTCATCCAGAGACCTTTTGAGAGTTTTTTGCATCTAGTTTGATACTCCAAGATAATTTACTTCCTAATCAGGCACAACTTACCATAGCCTTTACTGGATACCTCTGTAAAATTCATAATGCCGCTCCCATGGCCAGGGCACTTGAAATACTTTCCAAAGATCTAATCCCAGCAGCCAGCATGGCTCTGGCTCTCACTATTTTCCTTCCTCAACCCCTGGCTCCCACCCCATCTCGCAGTATGGTCATTGTGTGGCCAGCACAGGCCCTCCTTGGCAACCCACCTATGGCCACAAAACCTCTTCTTCTGGGACGGGCACCTGCAATACAGAGGGAGCAACACCGAGATGCAGACCTGCAGGGAGGTGGAAGGATGCATTGCCCCCCTGGCATGGACCCATACCTAGAGACAGCTGTGCCTGGCAGAAATGTGGAGAATGCTGCCCATAGGCACTCAGAGGCTTACTTTATGAGTGCATGCGTGCATCATGCAGCTCTGCTGCGCAAAAACTGAATTTCATTGTTTGTGCCCACATGGGAAATTTCCTCCTTGACAGGTTCTGCTGCTGGTGGCTACTGGGATTTTTTTGCCCCACACTGGTTGATTTTGGACTCTAGTCAGGTATTCTCTCAGGGTTCAACTCGTCTCTCAGGATTTGCAGGTGTACTTGCTCAACAAAGTAGGAGAACCATTTGTTGGTTGGTATTGAGGACAACAAATATCTAAAATGCAGAAATGCAAAAACATAAGGAATATTATCGAGTCATTTCTGCAAGGGCTATAAACTTAGTCTTGAAGAACTCGGGGTTTCTCTGTGGGGAACACGGGTACACAAGTATGGTGCAGATCACAAACACATCAAATTCAGCTTTTGTATTTAACAGGTCTGCTGAATGTCATGGAAGCAACAGTAGCACTCAGCCCTGCAGCAGGGCAGCATGATGCGTGGAAGATGCATTCCTTGCATTCCACATTTCTTGACTTTGTGCCTACATCCAACAGTGACTTGACTTCTTCCTACTTTACCAGTGGGCCATTTTTCTGATTTTGTTTTTTTACTTCAGGATCTTATCCTTAGTTCCTTTCTAGTATCTTTCTTCTTTTCCTTCTCTGCCTTGCCTATCTTACCTTCTTTTTTCATATCTCCTTCCAGGCCATACGGCTCTCTCCCCACCTAAAGCTCCTGCTACAGAATTTTTCAGCACCACTTCATAATACAATAACTATGGGGAAAATACATTTGTTGGTCATTTTCAGGGTTTTTTTTCTGGAAACATTTTAATTGTGGAAACAATTGTGACGATGTTATTGTATTTCTATTGAGCTGTATTGGAGACGCTAAAGCGGTTATGCATTTCAGTGTGGCAGTCTGTCTGTCACAGGACTATTGTAGCCAGGACAGACCAAAGACATAAAGAAGAAGAGTAAGGTATGAAGTTCTTCTGAGGGCAATTGAAATAATTGTATAAAGCAGACCAACTTTTAAGAGCATAAACTGTTCTTCAAGAAGACGGATATGTCCAAAAGCTTGTTTGATTTCTTTTTCCTATTGCATGTTATTTTACTGCAAGACACTACGTCACCCCTCCAGGGTTTTTATGACATATTTATCCTGTTGCTATAACAACCCTACCTTGATGTTTCACCCAGTCTTGATATTCATACAATTAAATGCAATGCAATTTCCAATTGTTTCCTCTCTTGTATCCTGATATTGTGCCTCCAGTGTGGACACAAGTGAAACTTGTAACTCACCTAACCATTCTGCTACTGCCTGAGTTTGGCCTGGGGCGTACAGGTTTCCACCATTCCTGCTAGAACCATAGCAGGATGATACCAAGCTGGGACTATTGGCAGTAATGAACAGAGATGGTAAAAGGTCAAAAACTTGTTTGTTAGTTCTAGCTGTTTGGTGGAAATGCTGCTGGAAATGCTATCTCAAGTAGCAGATGTCAACAATCATATCCAGTTTACTTTCTCCCAAGGCTGATACGCACTCTCTGCTCTACGCTGAAATCCCAGTTCCATTCTGAAGGTCTCAAAGCGTGAAGGTTTGAGGTCAGAAAGCAGAGAATCTCCTAGAAGGCACAGTGAAACTTCTGAATTCTCCACCTGGAGAGCTGAGCTTTCCTTTTTCCTGGTTACAGAGCTCATTCATGGTGTCTCATTCCCTAGATTCAGTGCGAGTTTTGGGCTGGGAAATTCCCACAGAAGAAAGGGGAGAAGGAACCATTTCTCTACTGCATATAACATATGATAAAATACTGAAGGAAAATGCTTAATGTCCAGAAAATATCTTTGAATCCTCCAGTTCTCAGCAGGGACAGCAAGGGCACTATGAGGTAATTTTTTTTTTTTTTAAAGAAGTGATTGCAAGCAATTATAAACAAATGAATGAAACAGAAAATGAGATGTCCTTTCAGCAATATGTTTCCATTGTTGATGAACCCTTTCATGCCAGAAAATGCTGCAGACATTTATGTCTCTGCCATTTCCCAGCTTGGAAAACAAAACTGAGGACTGCAACAGCAAATGGCTGTGGTAATGTGAAATGTTCCAGCAAACAGTTGGAACAGGGCAAAAGCTCCCTGCAGGTGAATTACTTTTTGCTTGGAAGGACCATGGCAATCACTTACCTCAACATACTTTATTTGGCAATAGTAACATTTGCTTCCCTAGAGAAAATTTCAGAGAACAGGTAAACGCGAATAGGGTCTTGTGAGTTCAAATGTGAGCAACCAACTTGGAGCATGTGAGCCTCTCCATCAGCACACTGAGTTCCTCCGTAGTCTGTGTGGTCACCTGCACCCCAAGGAGGTGAGGCTAACCCATACCCATGTGGGCACAGTGTCTCCTGCCCTCATTTTACAGCAGTAGAAATCACTTGGAAAGAGCAACTGACTGCAGACTGCAGGTCAGGGCCAACTATATTCCACTTTTCTCCCACCTGTATGTTGTGTACCTTTACTGATGATACGATCCGGCGCTATGCCATGTTTTGGGGGACGTGGTTCAGTGTACAAATGAAAGACTGCTCCTTCTCTTGCTGCCTGAGCTCTTCACTCACACCATCCTCCACCCATTGGCCGCATGCTACTGAAAAGACCGAGGCGGAGCAGTAGGGTTCAGGAGGGTGGTGATATCTTCTTACTCCGGAGAGGTTAAGCAATCTTAGGATCTTGTTTCCTGAAAGTAAACTTCCAGTAATTTGAAAAAGACTGCCACTGTGTTTGAATAATCTCTCTACATAAACCAGGGTCATCTCAGAAAGCATGCCTGCCAGCAGCTATAAAATAATTTTTATGTTTCTAATTCTACAAAAAAACCCCTAAAGGGAGTATTTTTATGTTAAGGTAAGGCTGTAAATTTTAAAAAGAAGTAAGGATTGAATTTGGTATATAATAGCCAAACGTCCTCTCTAAATCTGATAACTTGACGCAGTCAGGGGCCGTATAGGAGCAGAACGCTTGTGGGTAGCTGACGCTGTTTTAAAATTTATTGTGAATACAATTGAACTTTGCAAAGAGGTACAACTGCCGTCTCTGCACGCATGTCTATAATCTACCTTTCACAACAAGAAGGGATCAAGACACTGCCTACATTTAATAATTAAAGACCAGCTGACATTTTCCTACAAGCTTAGTTTTAGCCTTTGTGTTCTGGCCAGGCTCCACCTCAGCTAATCCAGCCTGACCTGTGGTTTCATCCACTTTCCCGAGCCCTGTGGCTCTGTGATACAGGGAGTCTGCCAGTGGCACTGCTGTGCCCTCCAGCCAGCCCCATGGGTCAGGGCGCTTCCTCGTCTGGGGAGAGGCTGGGGAGAGACATGAGGTGTCAGGAAGGTGCTTCTGACTCATTGTGCATCAAGAAACAACTTCTGTTGATGAGAATGGCCATGGTATGCTTAGTGAGGAGGGCAGGGGGAAGAAGACTTCAAGGGCACAGCAAGATCCTAACTATGTTCTGTTGAATAGTGGGATAAATAGGAATGACCTCCTGTGTAAATCAATAGGGCAGATTTACCCTATTGCTGGCAAGAGGGGAATGACTATTGCCCCAAGGTGCTATTACTTACCTAGGCCTCTGTTTTATAGACTGGTTCCTGGCACACTTTTGTGAGCACTGTAGAGCTATCGATTGGAAAAGTTTTGTGCCTTTGGGCTCACCTGTTATTGCTTTGTGATTTTGTTTGCATGTTTGTTTTGCAGACAGCTAAATCCTTTCCTCACAGTGCCACTGAGCCGTAGACAAACACCATGGTATCAGCACACTATATGCTCAAAGAATTTGTTTTGACAGTTAAATCAAAGTGGTCGGGGGAGAGATCTGGACTACTGGCATGGTCCCAAGCTCATTAATTTTTTTACCTGATATTTCTTTTTTAAGCAGCTGGTGAGCTTTCAGTCTTCCCAACAGGTGCCACCACTCATAGCCAGCCCTGCTTTCCCAAAGTCTGCAGGTGTTGGCTTGACTGGGTCAGTGAGAAGCCTTACTGGGTAAAGGAACCTGGAGGGTCTTGGCTGGTTCCATAGAATTTCATGTGGAAGAATAAAATAAGCTCAAAATGAACCTACCTTCAATCCTGTCTTGATGCCAAAGTGAGAGGCCTTTTGCAGAGATGTTATCATTTTCATTTTCTGATTTTCCAACTGAAGGTAGAGATGATGGGAAAACAGAAATTTTACCTGAAGGGAAGTTCCAGTACTTAGGGTTTTGATTTTTACCTTTGAGCCTATTAGAAAGTGAAGTAGAAATGCTTGTCACTAAGGTGTTCCTGAAATGAGATGAACTATTTTGGAGCAATGACTGCTACTGTCTTTGTTATCACACTGTGCCATCAGATATATAGTTTAGGCAGTACATCCAGAGACCATAGGGTCGTCAAGTATCCAACAGCAGTACCCATGAAGCACTGAACAGCTGAAAAAGACACAGAAATTAGTCATGAAGCGATGACAAAGAGTTGATTTATTTAGTTCTTCTGGTAGAAAATGCAAATAGTAAATCAACATCAAATTTCTTAAGGAAGTTTTCAACGTGATGGAAGACACATCTCATTGGAAAAGTAGTTGGCTTAGTATCTTTTTTCATGTTCAGTTAAGGATGTTACCCTTTTCTTTGACATGTACAGGAGAACAAGTCTCTCCAGGCATATCACCAGAGGGAATCTTGTCATGTGTGACCAACAAGTAACTCTTCTCTAGGCACTTCTGTTTTCTTTTCTGAAAGCCGTAATATTTTCAGGAAACTATGACATAAAAAACAACAGCAAAATAGTTTTTTACTTCTGTTCTTTAAGTGTTGGCCTGGATATGCTCTGTTATCTCTCTGCAATCTTTACTGTGGTATACTGCCCTTGGGGTAGAAGATTGTTTCTTCCTTTACAAAACAGCCAGGTATCTATATTTTAAAAGCCAGTCCCCCTCTGCCTACAAAAGCATTTATTAGTTTGCATGATAGACATTTCGTATGGGCTGGAAACAGATATGCAGACAAATCCTGATAAAGCCTGGAAATCACCTGACAGTTTCAGTAAGAGTGTAGGTGCTCCGTGCCACTTTTGATTGCCATTTATTTTAGATTTCAGTGCCACAGTCAGATTGGAAGTATGGAAATTACCGTAGGGAGCTAGAGCACAGCCAGGAACTGGCTGCAGAGTAATAGTTAGTTTTAAAGATGAAGTAGCAGGAGGTTCCTAGAAGACCTAACCCTGTTAGTTTCCATTAATGACCTTTACACAAACAGGATGAGTGCAGCACTGACAGAATTGGGAAGCATCATCATACAGAATAGTATAAGAATATTACCAGGAAAGGATGGAAGAAAGATGGTAGATGTGGCTGAAAAATGTTTGTCTACAGGACATCAAAAAAGTCCTTTAGGACAAGAAAGTCTCTTATAAAAACTTCCACTATAGGCTAAGCAGGGAGAAGTGACTGAGATAGATTTGAATGTACTTGTCAATGACAAGTGGCAAGAAACACATGAGAGAGACAGAGATATGAAAACATACCCCTAGCATTCTTTGGGAAGGATGTTTCCTGGTTAGGGAAGTTTAAATACCACTGGGCAATGTCCTGACAAACCCTTCACTGAAATACAGCAGTCATGAATTTTGTCATCTATTTTCAAGAAAAATGAACTGAAACCAGAAGCAGTCAAAAAATTCTGTCCAGCTAGTCAGAGAACGAGACAGTGCGTAGTAGAATAGAAAACGATGAACGAAATGGAAAAATATGACTAAGTTATTGTAGAGTATGCTTTTACTGTATTAATGCAACCAGAAAATACATACTTGACATGGTTACTTGCTTTTGCTTCCTGTGCCTCTCCTTGTTTCTGGGCTTTTCACAGAACTAGCTGGACTTGAGCAGAGCCAGGAGTGGCTCAAAAACTAGAGGGAGACACTAGTATTTAGTGTGTAATTCCTGTTGAGATTAGGGTAGTAGCAAGCCACTTTGTGTTTATCTCCATATCTTTCGTTCTCCTTTCCTTTCAAAGCTGTTGTAAAGCCATACTACTGAAGCCAAATAATGGGGCTGATATTTGTTTGGATCATTTTCGGAGAAGTTTTCTGACCTTGTGTCCCCCTTCCCTTCTCCTTGTAAGTAGTTTCGATTTAGAAAGTACCACATTTAATTTGGGGGATTTCCTAAAAATAGTTCACAAATACACCTGCATCATGTACCAGACCCTATTTCTGTTGTGGAGACTACTGCCACTTCCTTCCTTCCCACACTCATTTGAAACCCTCCTCAAGTTTTGCTCTCGTCTCTGTGGGACTAGCTTTAATTTCCGTATCCTCATTCCCATTTTATATATTATCTTTGCCATATTGAAAATCTGGGTAAATTGTTCTTTTACTTTTGGGATCACACGTGGATGATCTTTAATCTACAGGTTACCCAATCATCAAAGCTAACAGTCAAACTTTTTTCCTTGTTTCCTTCTACTGCGTATTTCCAAAGGACACTTTGTTGTTTCGTTTTGTATCCCTTGCAGGATCTAGTTCAGATAGATTTTTGCCAGTTCTTGTTTTTACCCTTGTATGTCTTAACCTGTGAAATCTAGCTTCACTTACTGACCTGTCCTTTTGCCTTTCTAGCTTTTGTAAGCTTTTTGCTTATATCCTTTGCTTGTATCCTTTTTAAAGGGATTATATATTTTTTTAATATCTCTTTAAAGGTGGATACTTATTCACATAAGTGTGGAATCCATTTGTATAAGTTTCTCTTCTGTCTGAGGGTAAAGATTTCTTTTCCTTTTAGCTCTTCAGACAGTAGAAATTCCTTTCTCCTTCCACAGTTAAGCTGATATATAATCTCAGTCCAACTGATTTTACTAATCAGCTTCCTTAGCTTGTCTAAATTTGCTTTTCTGAAATCCTAATCCTTAGCTAAAGACCTACTCCTATTTATTCTTTGATTTTAAATATAAGCTGGATCAGTTTGTGATCATTCTGCAGTAACTTTCTATTATTCTGTTCCATTAACCATCTCTCTTTTAATGCCTTTTTCACTTGCTGATATCCCACAGTGTAATGTTTCATTTACTGACTGTAAGTGCGATGAAGAAATGTGTTGGCTAATGTATCCATGAATACCTTGTCATTACTGGTATTGATAGCATTTGTTCTTCAGCCAGTACTTTGGAAATTCAGCCTTCCCATAATGCTACAAGTGCCTGTAGTACTTCTCTTTGAAATGGAATGACTGCTCAGACCAATTTCAAAGTGCAATCTCCCCACTTATATGAAAATTCAACCAAAATCCATCAAGCACCTGGCCTTGACTACTGAAGCTCCGTATCCCCAGAACTATCTCATTCCACTACCAGTGACATGTTATCCTGTAGGACCTGATATTGTACATCCTGACTGTTCCTGTTATTAAAACTATAAAACATTGCTTCCTCAAAAACCTGCAGAAGGTTTGCTTCCAAGAAGAGATTTAATCTATAGCAGAAGGAAAGTGTCCAACTGATGGAAAAAAAGACGACGTGGTACCTGAGAGGAGGGGGGGTCCCATCAGCAGTATCAGTATCTGGCAGTCTTTGTTAGTGCTCACATGTCTTCACTAGCACTCACTGGCCTTCCTGATGGACCTTCCTGTTTTTTGCCTTGCTGCACTAGTTGCAATAGGTTTCTGCAGGTAATTGGATGTGGTGAATTTTTGCAAGATGTTACAATTAGAGAAAGAAGTGTGCTAAATTGTGCTGTGCTTGGACACTGTGAGCGCACGCTGTTCCAACAGCCATCATCCTAGTTCACAGTCTGGCAGTGCTGTAATCCACCATAGGTTTACACGTACAGGCCTGGATGGTTAATGACCTTTTAAATGGACAAATCCTGGCAGATCTATCTCTGTGCTTCAGAGGCAGGTATGCTGTCCTTTGAAAACTACCTGGTTATGCACTATGCTTCAAGGGTTTGTTTTGCTTTTCCTCCATGTAAAAAAGAAAGCCGCTCACTGTGCGCCAGAGGCATGAAAGCTTTACAGAGGGTTGTCTGGGAGGATGAGTCCAGGCAGAGTCCAGGCCTGGTCTGAACCATGACCTTGGTCAGCATTGGTGGGGGGTTGCCATGGGCATGTGTGGCCACACATTCAAATCAGATACATTGCTCGTGCCCTGCTTGGTTTAACTTCCCCATGGATATTTAATTGTGGAACTGGAGATTGTATAAGCCACATAAATTGAAATGGAACAGCAAATGATGGATTTTTCAGAAAATATTTTTCAGATAATTGTATCGGTGTATAGAAAGCATAAGTATAAAAAAAAAAGCCACAGAAAGAGGTTGCTTGAAAGGTTAATGCATCTGGATTTAAGACAGTTCTGGCTGGATAATATTTAGGATCATACACTGTTGTAAAGCAGGAAAGAATTTTGAGAATCCCTTTCAGCATAATATTCAGAGTTACTGTGGTATTTTTTTAAGGTAACAAATTAGGATCCCTTAAGTTTGAAAGCCTGGTCATGTGTTTCTAGGCTTGTGAAGCCTGCCTCATTTTCCTATGCAAAAGATAGACTTTTAAATAGACTTCATGCATTTTAAGGTAGGAGAAGCCAAAATAAGCTGCAAAACTTCAGACAGGATAGTAGAAACCCAGTGAAACTCTAGCTTTGTGGCCCCAGGGACAATTTTGTCATTTTTTTTCCATAAAAATGCTTCTATGATGGGGTTGCAGCATTGGTGTATAAGGGAAACGCAACTGGCGTAATCTAGCTGTAATTGTGGAAAGCGTTTCACACTGTCCCCCATGACATCCTTGTCTCTAAATGGAAGAGACATGAATTTGATAGCTGGACCTCTCATTGGATAAGGAATTGTCTTGGTGGTCATGCTCAAGGAGTTGCAGTCAACAGCTTGATGTCCACGTGGAGACCAGTTATGAGCGGCATTCCCCAGAGGTCAGTACTGGGACCATTGCTGTTTAACATCTTTGTTGGTGACATGGACAGTAGGATTGAGTGCCCCCTTAGCAGGTTTGCTGATGACACCAGGCTATGTGGTGAGGTTGACACGCTGAAGGGAAGGGATACTATCCAGAGGGAACTTAACACGCTTGAGAAGTGGAATCCTCATGAAGTTCAACCAGGCCAATTGCAAGGTGCTGCCTGTGGGTTGGGGCAATCTCAAGCACAAATACCGGCTGGGCAGGGAATGGATTGAGAGCAGGCCCGAGAAGAAAGACTTGAGGGTTAACATGAGCTGGCAGCGTGTGCTTGCAGTCCAGACAAGCAACTGTATCCTGGACTGCATCAAAAGAAAGGTGGCCAGCAGGGAGGAGATTCTGCCGCTCTGCTTTGCTCTGGTAAAACCCCACCGGGAACACTATGTCCAGCTTTGGAGACTCCAACATAAGAAGGACATGGACCTGTTGGAGGGAGTCCAGAGGAGAGTCATGAAGATGGTGAGAGGGCTAGAGCACCTCTGCTATGAAGACAGGCTGAGAGAGTTGGAGCTATTCAGCCTGGAGAACAGAAGGTGGCTCCGGGAAGACCTTATAGCAGCCTTCCAGAGCCTAAAGGGGTCCTACAGAAAAGATGGGGAGGGACTCTTTATTAGCGAGTGTGGTGATAAGAGGAGGGGTAATCATGTTAAATTGAATAGAGTAGATATTAGGAAGAAAGTCTTTGCTGTCAGGGTGGTGAGGCACTGGAATAGATTGCCTAGGAAGCTGTGGATGCCCCATCCCTGGAAGTGTTCAAGGCCAGACTGGGTGGGGTTTTGAGCAATCTGGCAGGGTATCCCTGTCCATGGCAAGGGGGTTGGAACTAGATGATCTTTAAGGTCCCTTCCAATTCAATTCCAGCTCAGAGCTATAATTTCTTTTTTTCCATTGTAATTTTTACTATGATAATGTGTTTGCCAAAGTAAAAAATGTGGCTGAGACTATTGTAAAGTAACTGTCAAGTAACAGTATTCTTGTTAAAATACAGTAACTTGAGAAATATTCCCACTAGAGACAGAAAGAAAATATGGGTTCATTGTGACATAATGTGAAAGTCTTTCTCTTCTAGATCTTACTGTGGCCAGGTGATGTTGGCTGTCCTGTTCACAAATTCTGGCCAAGAACAGCCTCCTCAGCTAAGGCCCTGAAATGGACTTGTCTTCTAATAGCTCTCAAGAGCACACTGCGCCTCAGGTAAAACCTCCATCTCTCCTAATCTCTTACCTCTCAGAAACATCTGCAAGTGCTTTTAGTGACAAGAAAAGTTGTAGGAGTTTCTGTGTTGTAACCTTGCTTGCTTTGAGTTTGACATGCTTTGAAAATGACACAGGTTACATACCATTTGCTTCTTTTAAGGTTAAATTTCAAATAGACATGGAAGGACAAATTGAGAGCTGAAAGTAATTACTGAGAGCATTTCACACCTGCTTCTGCACACCTGCCTGAAACCCCTAGTGCTGACTTCAAATGGGCTAATGCTTTTCCAGAGGCCAGTGAGCTGCTTGAGGGCTGAATTTTGTAAATGAGAAAGTCAGTTCTGCAATGAAAGGCAGGGGTATTTTAGGGAAGAGATAAATTAAAACACACACTGTAAACAGCTTCAACAGCAGAGAAAGGACTCTCCTCTCATCAGTAGTTTCCAGTTAGCTTATAACATTAAAAAAAAAAATAAAAAATCAAACCACAGATTCACCACAAATTTATAGCTTTTCATTAGGTTATAGGGTGTTTTAATGTGTCACTCATTGTTTTCATGGTGGGAACCTAATTTTGTCCATGTCCTGGCCTCAGCATAAACACTGTAAATTTAACACTCACATAGATGATCATAAAGATTTGCCTGAGCCTACACTTGCATCTTTCTTCTCTTTTCCCAGCATGGTCATAGAACCAGTACAGTACCACTAACAAGATCAGAAATGAGTTGTGGTGTGGACAGGGTACTTGTGTCCAAACTAATGCCCAGTCCTTTCTGCATGAGCATTTGTGTTCACTGGAAAAGAACATTTCAGGAGAACTTTGCATCAATGAAAGAGGCTCCGGGGGAAAGTTCCTATGACAGAGCTGTCTGTGGATCCACTGTGCTGTCATCATGCCTGCTCATTCTGAAGCTTTTCTCTGAATTTTGAGAGGGGAGTAATTTTACATCCCAAAATAAGCCTTACCTCATGTTTTTATTGCAACAGAAGAGAGAAGTAGTATTCTAAATAATAACACTATAGTAGAAAAATCATAGAATTGTAGAACATCTCAAGTTGGAAGGGACCCATAAGGATCACCAAGTCCAACACCCTGCTCCTCACAGGACTATTTAAAACTAAACCATATGACTAAGAGTGTCATCCAGATGCTCCTTGAACTCTGAAAGACTTGGTGCTGTGACCACTTCCCTGAAGAGCCTCTTCCAGTGATTGACCACCCCCTCAGTGAAGAACTTTTTCCTAATGTCCAATCTCAGCTTGCCCTGATGCAGCTTCATTCCATTTCCTTGTGTCCTATCACTGGTTACCAGAAAGAGGAGATCAGCACCACCCTCTCAGCTGGGGAAATGGGACTGTGTAAGAGAATTACCAAATGAAGCTGCTTAGCACAGGAGATCTGTTGTGACATTTTGTGATAAGGGACATACCACGGACATTTGGGTTTACTAGGTACTACTGAGCGACTCCTGTTTGAAAGCTGTCCAAGCCATTATCTAGTGCCTGTTGCACCCCTTGCCTGTGGGAGTGCACTGAAAGCCTGTCTTTTCAAGGCACTGTAAAGTGACTAATGGAAAAAAACAGGAAGAAAAAGTCTCACTTAAAACGTGTCATTAACATACAGGTGCAGAAAGGCACCAAGGGAACACATACAGTGTACATTCATGGAAGAGACAATAAGTGTTTTATAACCAGCTCACCATGTGATACTTAATTACCGCAGGTGCTTTGCTGAGTGAGGAAGACATAGGAACTAAACAGCTACCAAGCACAAAACTAAACACTGACCCACTCTCCACACAAGAAGGAAAACACACCTGGACCTGGAGGCCCTATTCATTTAGTAAAGCAAACGGGCAAATAACAGAGAACACACTTCATCTAAACACTTTAAAAGGAGAATTAAAAGCCAAAATATACAGTAAAAGTGATTGCTTGTACTCCTATGGTGCCTTTCACCCAAATATTCCAAAGCACGCCAGTGTCTTGTGCTGCCTTTTCATCTGCAAGTCTGTCTCCGGGTGTCCTACTGTTTACACTCCTCCAGCAAAGACAGAGGTATCAAAAGTGGTATAATGCAAATGGAACTCTGTACAGAGAAGGAGGATGATCTGTATCATCCCTGAGGTCTTCTCCCTCACTAGGATCAACGTTATCAATCTTATGACTGGGGCACTGAGGCCCTGGGAATCTTGATGTCTGCTTTCACAAACAAAGATCACCCAGTATCAAGTGACTACTGCTTAAGGTAAATGGTTAAAAACAGTTAAAAACCAGTGTGGGTGACATTGTCTATAGTTTACATCGTAGAAAGACACGATCTGATCTGTTCAGTTTCTCTGTGTGTCAATGAGATTATCAGCTTTTCAGTGACATAGCTTGTTTCAGAGGCTTTCCTTTACTTCATGTTAGTCTCTGCCAAGTTTCTGTAGGCTCTCCAATGTTAGGTAAAGCTCAGGGAGGATTAATTGGAAAAACATCTTGTTACTGATATACCTGTTCTTGCGACTGATGACCCAGCTGTTGTTATCTGACTCTTCAGAAGATGTGAATCTGAGGTTTTCCTGTCTATAGTGTTTCACCTTTCCCAAGTTTAGCAACTTCTTCATGTTTACTTCACAGAGATTGCAGAAAACAATACTTAAGAGAATAATACTTTCTCAGGAAGGACAAGGATGCAATATAGTACTCAGAGAGGACAATCCACGCTTTTTAACATAAGGTCATTTTCCCAGGGGAAGGATGCTGACCTTTGTGCATCCCCAAAAATTTGTTTTCCTCTATAGCAGGATCTGTCTCTGAACAGCTTTTGGTTCAGTTGGCTGGTGCAGTAGGTAGACACAGTAGGAGAAGCGTTTGTGTTCCCACAGGAGGAAAATGGACATGTAGTCCACTGTCACTGACAACAGGTCAGTCAAGGAAGAGCAGTGATGTAAAAATTCCATCTTTTAAAAAAAATATTATTATTGCCCTTTTGAAATTCCCCCTTTTTCCCAATAACGTGTGTCTTTGCCTATTTCTCTTCTACATCCTTAAATCCTACTCGCTACTTGGAGATCACTGGCATCGCTAGTTCAGCAATGCTGCTGAGGTCCTGTGGCACAGGAAGAGCCTTGTTCAAAACATCAGGCAGTTCTTGGATAAGATCAGCCACAGGATTTGCTTATGCAGTGTTACAAATTTCTTTAGCCTGGACCACAAATCTTGCACTGTTTTTATGTGAGGCCCACTTCAACACAAGACTGTTCCTCATTGCCCTCTGCACAACCACGTGCTTTGCTGTAAATATTCAGGCTGCTGTTGTCATAACACTGGAGTGCTTTAAGACCTTCTTCCAAAGATGACAACTGCCTTATTGAACAGGACCTCATCTATCATGTGATTTCTCAACAATTCTCATTGGAAACTTTAAAAATTTTCTTACCTCGTGGCTGGAAGAACCCCCATTCCTATTCAGAAATACACCTAAAGGAAGCCTTGTAGGCATCCATAGCTCTTATCGATGTATGGAACCTCGAGTGTGAGTCCCTGGGACCTGTAGTAATTGTAATCCCATATGCAATACCTGCTTTATTCTTGGCTTACAATGTGCTAAAAATGTCAAGTTTTACCCTTGTGAAATGTATCTGAAAAGGATGGGACCCAACTTGGGACCAGCTATGCTGGGTTTTTGGCTTACTCTCTTGCTTGCTGCTCAGATTGGATTCTTTTTAAACTGTCTGCAAATGAAGATTTTTGTGAGAGGGAGAACTAGAATGGAAAAAGTGAAGCACCTTAAATATGGCTCAGCTTACACATTCTGTGGGTTACACTTTTTGTATAGAGGTTTCTTCTTCCCAAGAGCACACATCATCTTGCTGTAATATCCTTTAGAAAACACAATATTAGCATAAAATTACTAAGGGAAAAAAAAAGAATAAAACATCACATGACTTTGTTTCAAATGCAGCTACATCCTTTTCTATTTCTCAGATGAAGAACTGAGAAACCAGAGTGAGTCCTGGTCATTAGGAAAAAATGGCACAGTATAATCAAGTCTATTTAATCTTTATTGTTCATTTTGCACTAGAAGAGGAGCGCAACCAGCCAGTTTGCTGTGTGTTCAGCAAAACTGAAATGAATTTTCTGGGAGCTCTGCTTGGGTGGTTTTGAAGCCTTGCTTTGGAGCATGGGCACGGAATTTCAAGGATATAAAAAATGCATAATAACTGGGAAAAAAAAGAAGTAATGTTCTGATTTTGATCATGGTCCTTGACAACATGCTGCTAAAAGACAACTTGGAGTCTAGACTGATGCAAGTTCTCTGTCATGTGAGTCATCTGCAGTAAGACAATCCCTGATGAGCTATAGGGCTCTAAAATTAACATCTAGCCTGTTGCTCCTTTTTTAGATAAAATAGTTGACATTTTGTCTTCTTATTGCCAGGAAGAGAGAGAAGAGTCTCATAGTTTGTACAAATGACTCAATTTCCAACTTTAGGAACATAACATGTGTCACTTTTTTAACTGCTTTTCCACTTTAGCTAAAATGAAGTGTATTAAGATACTTCTGTGTCTATTAGAGTTTATGATGTTGGTGAATATTTTGAAATGAGTGGGAGACCAATGTTGTGATATCATTGCTGTATCTTACCACCTTTTTTTTAAAAAAAGAACCTGTCATCAAATTTTCACAAGGATTTTAGTGGCATCAGAGTAAATAGGTAACTATCTCTTCCAGTTCTGGAAGCGCTGGTGCTTAACCCTCTTAAAAGAAATTATTCTGTGCTGTTGCGAAGATGTAAAGCTCCCAGATGAGAAGTGTACCTTCAAAGAGAAACAGCTATTATTATCTTCACCTAATCAGGGTTACTGTGTAGACAGAGACACACATAAAAACTGAGTAGGCCCTTGTGAATGCTGTTTGCATGTTCCCTCACAATGCACCCCTTCAAAATCACAGAACTTGTCACCACCTGCCAATTTTCATCAAGAAAAGCCTGTCATTAATTTTAACGCAAGCATTTCTGCCCTGTGCTCACAGAATTGGCTTTCAGCTCCTCAGTCTACAGCTGGACCAAACCCTGCTCTGGGAGCGTCTGTTGTGTCGCAACTGACATTGCTTTCCCATTGCTTCAGGGCTTCTGCTGGTCACCTAGAGGGAGTCAGAAGGAGTGCTTTGATGCATAGCTTGTTTTTGCAGATGAAAGTGGGGAAGATGGTTTGATTTCCTGTGACCCACTCTCCTAGTAGCTTCTGATCTGTTCTTATGGATCCAAAGTTTGGTGAGGTTTGTCTCAGTGCCTGGGGTGCTAAATGAGAGACAGGGACCATTGTAAGCTGGAACTCTCTTGTGCAGTTTTCTGGAATTACAGAGTTGTGTTCTTAATGCCTCCCTTTGAACAGGGTGAAAATACACTATTGCTTTACACTTGCTATTTTAATAACCATTTTTTCACTCATCACCTGTAGAATAGGAGGCAGCCTGTTATAGCCCTGGCTCTCACTGCCACTTGGAAACGTGAAGGATGGCTCGCTGAAAACAGGGAATTTTTGCCTTCTTGACACAAAAAAAATGCTGGTTATCGAGTTTTAGGTAACTTGCTAACAACATAGAAACCCTAAAAAAGTTAGAAAGAAAATTGTTTATTTGCAGAAAACTGTAATTTACAGCAGCTCTGTTATTAAGGTAGCGGTCTGCTTTGTCGATGCTCCAGGCTAAGAGGTTCCCCAATTGTGTTTAAGGGTGGCTGGAGCCAGTAATTGTGGATGGACAGTTTATTCTATGGCAAGCCAGACTTGCAGCATGGGACTTGTTTTTGGTGAGTAGGGGGAGGATATTAAAAAACAGCTCTGAAAGGTCCCTGCCCTCCTCTACTGGGATTCTTCACCGCCTGTGCAACAGAGTCAAGTGCTTACTCCATTTCACAATAGCACAGCATGAAGAGTTCAGTCACCTCCTGATCACATATGAAAGGGAAATAATCCTCAGAATTTATATATATTACTGAGCTTGGCCTCCAATTAATTGTATGCACATAAATATCAAGAATGACCCATTATGTATATTTCTAAACAATATCAAGTAATAAACGAAACAGAATATTTGATAGCATTGGGTGCAGAAGAGTTGTCAATAGGATTCATGGAAATTTATCAAATATATTATCTATTTAACCAAAACTCTGGAAAAAAAAATGGAACAAGATTTTGAGGTTTTACAGTGTAAACAGCTATTCAAATCCGTTTGTTTTTTTCTTGTTACAACTAAATATGTTACAAGTAAAATAGCCTTACTAGTTTATGAGTTTTTAACCTGCAGTTCCAGCCCTTAATTCCACCTGCAAGGAGCTGAGATCAGTCGGTTTTGCTTTATGTTGAAACAGATCATGTGTGGGAGAAAGGAAAGGATTGCAGTGTTCTCTTCTCTTGCAAAGCAGAGACAAAATCTGGTAAGAGTAGGGAAATGGTAGCAAAGATTGAATTATCTATTCCACTCTTGCAGATATATTATTTCCTTCACTAATTTCACAATTTTTTAACCAATTTTAAAATAACATGTTCTCTCTGATAACAGCCATGGACATTTTTTTGGTTCAGAATAGACCATTATCATCATCTAGTCTGACCTCCTGGATACCACAAGCCATGAAATTTCACCTATGGATTCCACTGCCTAATAATCTGCCAGAGAAGATAAATCTTGGGTAGCGTTTATTTCTGTATTTACTGGCAAATCTCTCCTGCTGTAACACAGAAATTTCAAAATACTTTCACCCTGACCTGCCACTTAAGTCAATGCTGATAAAATTAGATCAGTCTGTCCGAAGGGATTATTTTCTTTCATTTTCTGAAGCACTGGATGACATTTTGCTTTTATTCATTTACAGGCTGAACCAAATACCAGTCACATTCTTGTTTAAGTGCACGGTGTTACTCGAGGAGCTTGGAGACTGAATTCACATGATACCACAGCCCACCAGTGTCGCTGCCCAAAGTCATTTCCTCTAACATGCACAAAGCTGACAAATGAGCCAAAGGTTCAAATCAGGGGCTGATCTCTGAAGAGACATTGATAAGAGGTGTTAAGGTCACTTATCCCCTAGAATAAACTATGGCCTGCCAGCTCTGAGAAACTAATTGAGTAAAGACTTGCAATGTTCAATATATCAGGTAGAAACTTTGCCCTTCTGTTCTTTCAGGAACTTGAATCCTGCTGCGGTTTGCTTTTATATGGGTTACCACTCCAAGACAGCAAGAAAAGTGTCTGACGAGCCATTGCAAATGTGCAGGAGGAACCCTTGAAGACAAGAGGGTATTCAACAGAATATTGAATACGCCATTTTATGCATCCCATGGGTGCCTGCCAGACTTTTGTGATTCCTGCTTACTTATAATCCAGAAGGATGTCTTCCATACTCCAAAAACATTCACTGTTTAATTTATCCTTGCTCAATAATCAAAAAGTAGCACTTAAGAAATACATTGAGAGTTCCTAAATCAGCAGAGCATATAGATTTTAGCTGTAATCAAAGAAAATGGGTCTTGATGCAATGAAATGACAAAGTAGCTCTTCACAGTTCTTCCCTTGAGCAATTCTCTTGAATGCAGCTACCTCACTGTGAGATGATTATAATGAAGGTTTGCCCATATCCATCTGGCTAGCATTTTCCTTTCTGATGTCTTATCTGTCTTCTGGACTTTGGGGGTCTTTCAACCCCTTCGGAATCACTAAAAGGTAGGGCACAGTTTCATGCTAAATATTAGAAGCCTATAGCAGGATGGAGTCAATGAATATTTGATAGACTTGTACCCTAATTGGAAGCTGGTTTGGGCATTTAAGCAAGATGCTCATTCCTCTGCAAGCTTCCCTAGGGAATAATTCTCCTGTACATTTTCCCACTCACTTTATGCTATTCCATACCCCATGGTTGCTGACTCTTAAATATATTCAGATTTCTTCCTTAAACTTTAAAAAGTCCAGAGATGGTAAAAGCTGTGAATACAAACGGGATTTTCTTTAAAACATGATCTGAACTTTAATTTCACTATTCTTGGAGAGTTGTAGGTGGAGAAGGACCCAGCCAGCGGGACTGTGCGCTCATCCAGTTGCACCAGGCAACTCCGGAGCTGGCCCACTCCACCAGCCAGTGCCACTGAGGAATTGCAGTCAAGTCTTTCCATCGACTTTGTTCATGCAGACTTAATTTTCCATCAGAAAAAGGATCATCGAGAAACTTTTCTTTAAAAGAGGGCTTTAACGATGCCTCTTAACAAAATGCTATGGACTCTGGGAGAGTTAGGCTGATCATGCTGAGGGTCTCCCTTGTTTCTCAAGTCAGTGGGACTGGGTTGCCCTGTTAACCCTTGTTTTGCTGATACAGATTGCTTACTTTGCCCACAACAGGTTCAGACTGAGCATGAGAAATGCAACTTCCATGGAAGACTGACAAAGGTGTTTTTTACTTTCCTCAGTGATGAGGGCACTATTTGCTTTCCGGGAACATCCTGCACCTAATAAATTTTCTCCTGCTCCTGACTCCTCTGGCACCAACTTGGTCTCTCTGGTATTCTGCCTGCAGCATGCAGTTTAATCTCCTTAAAAGATGCAAGCATCTTTTTTCTATAGTTTTTATAAAGCCTTTGGATTTAATGTAAGATACCAGCATGAAACTCAATGGCTTATGATATTTCAGAAGCCTGACTAGATGATCTAATGATTCCTTCTGGCTTTAAACACCAAAACTTTTGGATCTTCACTTCGCTGATGGACTGCCTTGTATAAAGTACAATTTAGAATAAAAATAACCTGATCATTCATCATATAAGTTCTTAACAGTAGAATATTATTTCCCTGCAGAAAAATCACAGAAAAAGGAATATTACTGGCGTGACTGTGATTTGGTGGAGCATCCCTTAACCCAAAGCCTCATTGTATATGAAGGATTGGAGCCATTTCTCTGTGCTGGATCTGAGCTTCAAGCCTGTATCACAAGTGATGTATGGAATGTCCTTATCAGTAAAAGAAAAAAAAGAGCAGAGCTCATTCGCTTGAGAAGAAAAAGCAAAACAAAACAGCAACTGCAATTTCCCTGCCAAAATGAGTTCAAAGGTTGAATGATGTGAAAGTTTTGGGGGGAACTGTGAGGATCAAATGAAACCTAAATAATAACAACAACAAAATTTATTAGAATGGACAGCTGAACTAGAATTCAGGAGATCTGGGCTCTGAATAGTGTATCAGGCAAGAGAGCCTGAAATGAGATGTCAGTAGACTTGGAGTATTTAGACTCAAGTTTGTGACCAAGCTTGCCTAAAGCTGTCCCCAGCATGGCAGCAGCTCCTTAGCGGGTGCAGCAGGGAGCTGGCATGGCTTCTGCCCAAACCTCTGTGTGAACTGGGACCAGGGAACGGGCTGCAGGATTCCCCTGATGGTGACCAGTCCCTGCATGAAACACGGTGGCTTGTTTACATCCCTGCCCATCATGCAGCTTTGCCAGTCATAGGACCACTCATCCAGAAATGCCTCCTTCTTCTGTGACTCCTCCTTTTCCAGACAGCAATGGGGTGCCTTGCAGACTGCAGAGGACCTTAAACCTGAATTAGAGCCAAGGTTCCAGAAAATATCCACTCTACCGCAAGCAGCATGCTGTCGGTGATAGGATAAAGTGAGAAGCAGAGGCCACGGTGGTGAGCGCCTGGAGGAAGGATGGGAGCTCAGTGTGAGCATCTCCCCATAAGCCCATTTTTGGAGGGGTTTACAGAGAAAAAATGGTAGATTATGGGTAAAAATCCTGAAGCCCAGTCTATTTACTGCTGGTTTTGATTCACTGTTTAGGACACTGCCTGAGATGGGATTGTTTTTTTCCCCCAGAATGAAAGCAGCAGGAGTTACCAAGCAGTGCCCTTTGAGATGCAAACCATCGTCTCCCCTCCCTGCTCCCTCTGCTTTTACAAACTGCTGTATGAGGCATGGATACGTGCAATCAATTCTGTGCCCTCTCAAGGTGGGTTCTTACATGAATTTTAGTCCCCAAACGCCTGACACAGTTACTTTTTGAGAATGACTTACAATTGCTTCTGAAAAGTCTCCAGTGTAGTCTCCATCTGTGACTGAGTTCATTAAACAAGTTATTGAGCTTGCTTACCAATGACGTGAGGAACTTCATACTGCAATGAATTTGCATGGTGGTTTTGTTTTGACTTACTGACTTTTGAGTCACTCACCTGTAAAAAACCACACAAAATTACTTTTTATATCTTTTTTACTTGCTTAGTTCCTATGCATGAAGTTATTGGTGTTACTAAATGACCCAAAATGGAGTAAGATTTGATTTTTAGGAGGACACACACACATATGCGCACACACACAATTACTGCCCTTGTTCTTCCGTTCTTCCGGTACATCTGTGGCCAGTAATATATAGAAATAGTAATAGTAATTAATAGTAATAAAACTCTCCTTACGTGGAAAATGCTGAATAATGTCTTTTTTGTCTTTGAGTTGACATAAATGACTTGAATAAAATTATAGCAATGTGAGAAGTAGATATCCTCATTATTTTTCCTTGTCTACTTTGTAACGGACACAACTTGCCACACAGCTGTTTGCTACTGCTTTCCAGCATCTGTTGCTTGTATTTATTCATTCATTAGGACACTGAGTTAAATTGCTTGTTTAATTTGGCAGTGCTTATTTTGACTTTCCACAATTTTTCTGTATCCTTTAAGTTAACTTTTCTTCCCTCTCCTCTCCTCCATTTGGGAAACAGCAAAAAATCATCCTTGAGGGAAAATAAAGAATTCTTATCCTTTTTTTCCCTTATGTTGGGATTTGTCTCTCACTTCTTGCAAGAGGCTGTACAACATATTTTGCCTGCCCTCAACTTCATGATGATATGATGCTTGATAAAAAACATTTGTACTCTAAATGCGCACATTACTTCACAGTTTAAATTGCATTCTGCTCATTTGCCTGCTGGGCCATGACATTCAGAGAATGATATTTTTCCTTTTTGTGGTGTGTTTTTATCAAATTATGGAGATTAAAATATGTTTTCTGGGAAATGGCATGAAAACCTTAGCTGATATTAGAAATAATTTGGAGAGGAGTATGCGGCATTTGGATTTTCTTGGCTCATAGCTTTGATGCAGTTCTTCTTAAACACTGAGCTGATGCCAAAGTGACTTCTATGGACTTTCTTGTGCAGTGTGAGCCTGGACTTCGCATTTCTGAGCTTTACTCAGTTAAAACATACAGTACACATGGTTTACAGATATGACTGAAAATTAAGTCTCTGGCATATCATTTTGCTAGGTCTGATAGAAAGCTGGGAATGGGGAGGAGAGCCCCAGCACAAGAGCTGGTTATGGCTCCTTCCTGCAGCCCACTGCACATGCCAGGGCTGAGCCGTTCAGCATTGCAGGACCATAAGAAACACACATTTGGATAAAACTTCATCTTCCTTCTTGAAAACCTGGCATTTTGATGGGACGAAAATAGCTTGATACTGTTATCTATCTAGTTCGTATTATCATGGGTAGCTGGAAAACCACGTTAGGGCAGCATAACTTAGTGATGCTACCAAAGAGGTGTTACCACTCATTCTCTTCCCAATCATCTTTCCTTTGGGGCTGGCAAATAATTTGTGACATCATTTAGTGAACTAGCTATGGGACTGAACTGGCTGAAAAGTAACTTGAGAAATGTTTTTTTCCCAGCCAGGTTTGTTTTCTGAGCCAGTTCACAGTGTTACTGAAAATTGCTGCAAAGAATCTGTAGTCTGGGCATGAGAATGAGCTGCTGGGAATGAGGAATGAGCAGGATGCCAGGACGGGAGACTCCAGGATGTGGTCATTGAATGACTTCCAAAAAACAAGGACATTGAAACAAGGTCATGTGGTAAGAGGAATTTGGAGTGGGGGTTGTGTATAGAAAAGCAGATATCCAAAAGGGGGCCTAAAAAGGGCCTATAAAGAGGAATTCTTTCTGGGGTGAGAGAAAGACAAGGGGGATGGCAGTTCTTCGGCTTTGTACATCTATGTGCTTAACTTTCTGCCAGGTCATGAGGCTTGCTCAGAGCACAGAAAGTTAAGAACATACATGAAAGCCTGTGTAGGACAGATGAACAATTTTCTGAACTGTTTTTGCTTAACTCTATTTCAATTGTAGTTTAAAAATAATTAAAACAATATAAAGTAAAGAAAAAAGTGAAATGCGAAAAAAACCACTCTAGAAAATAACAATATTCCATATTTCCTTAGAGAATATAAAAAAACTTTTAGAGGCAATTGTCACAATTCTCTTTGTGTTTTTTTTTTTAGCTCAAACAGGCTAAAAATATTTCAGGATGTCTTCCTGCCAATTAGTTGGATATAATTCACAAAATATGTTTGTTATTATTTATGACCTTTCACTATGCAAGAACATGCCAAAAAAAGGTATTTCCGTCATTTACACCCGTTAAGAGGCAGTTAAAGATGAGGAAACTACATCTACAAACAGGACCCAGAGGTTTCAACTCACTGCATGAACAAGGGCTTCTTACAATGAATATTTCAGTCCAACAAGTGTAAACCCACTTTTTCCAGTTCTGCTTCATCATGTTAAAAAGTCTACCCCTCAGCTTTAATCCACTCAGGTCAGTTTTTCTCATCTCTTTAAAAATTCTCTGCTCCACAATGTGTGATAGGGAGATTCTTTTTACAGAAATAATAATTATGTCAGTTTTCAAAATTATTACAATATCACTGTGCCCTCAGTTCCCAAGGGCTCTCTCAAATAATGTCTTTTAATTCAGAAAAAGATTACAAACATGGCATAATCTTTTTGACAGAAACGTAAATTTGTCTGGGGAACCACAGTCCTCCAGCAGCTCCCTTTCTGAACCCTGATGCCGAAAGGTTCCAGCAGTTGAGCAAAATCATGCATTTTGGCCATTTTGGTCACAGGAAGCAAAACTGGCCCAGCCATGCAGCTAGTGTAAACTGGCTGAGTGGTCACAGAAGTAATGCTGATTTAGGTTGGCTAAGGAGACTATTATATTCATTTTGCTTATCTGTAAAGACCTTTTCTGAAATAGCATGCACTGATTGTCTCTCCAAGGTAGAAACATGCCAGGAATTGTAAATTAGCCATTTGTAGTGCATATGAGGTCACACTTGGGTTTATTGCCTCTTGGTAAGTTATTAAGCTTTTATTGAAGCATATTTTGTATGAGCATCAATATTATCCGCATGCTTTGTACCTAATGTGTTTCACTACTTTAGCACATTTCAGTTAAGGGTTTTAAAATAGGCTACAAACGCTAATGAATCGAGCTTTGCAGTGCTCCAGTGAGGAAGGTAAGCAGCATCATTGGAGTTTCGCAGGTCAGGAGATACTGAGGAACATAGTGGCTTTCTGAAGACAGCACAATAAAATTCAGACGATGATGATTCCTGCCTGTCTGCTGGTACCTTGAGCCCTTTTCCCCTTTCCTCCCAACAGCAGTGTAGGAAAGAAAGGCAGCTTGCCCATGGCTGCTGGCTGCATCCCCAGGAGCAGTGGGACCAAGGATGCACTCAGGACAGGAATCTACCTGCCCCAGGGCCCAGATAGCCAGAGTTGATCCCCCTGTCCTCACACCCCTGCCTGTGCCCACGCTCTCGCCTCATCCGTTCATGCCAGAGCCTGCCACGCCAAGCACTGTGAACCCTTGTCTAAGGTGCCGGGCATGCTCTTGCCAAGGTCCTCAGCATGGTATGTCCTTCCAGTTCTCTCGCTCTTGGTTTCAGCCCCCACTGCCCCAACCCTGCTGTGCTCCCCCTAACACTGGCGTCTCTCTTATGCCCTGGCATGCATCCTTGCACACTAAATAATTGCAGCTGTAATACAGAATTAAATTCAATTACCGCAGAGTGAGAGACTTTTTTAAGACTTTTTGCAAGACATATTCCTTCAGAGGACAGCTCTGCTGAGACCTCCAAGCCAGCATGCCCGAAGCATGAGGGTCCTCATATTGGTGGAAATCTGTGTCCTTTATCATGTGCTCTGGACGTGGGAATCCATTGGGAGTCAAGCAATGCAGAGTACAAGGGAGCAGAGTGCTGCCACCAAAGAGCAGAGGGAACATGCTGTGGGTCACCGACATGGCCCCTGCCTGTCACATCTGTGCTGAGGTCCTGGGGCTGCTGCTGGTGCTGGCGCAGCTGCTACTCAGCCAAGGCTTTTGAGAGGAAACCATAGAATCCTAGAATGATAGGGCTGGAAGGGACCTCTGGAGATCATCTAATCCAATCCCCCTGCCAGAGCACCTTAGAGCAGGCTGAACAGGTGGGTTTTGAATGTCTCCAGAGACGGAGACTCCACCACCTCCCTGGGCAGCCTGTTCCAGTGCTCTGACACCCTCAAGGTAAAGAAGTTCCTCCTCATGTTTAGGTGGAACTTCCTATGCTCAAGTTTGTGCCCGTTACCCCTTGTCCTATCACTGGGCACCACTGAAAAGAGCCTGGCCCCATCCTCCTGACACCCACCCTTCAAGTATTTATAAGTGTTAATTAGGTCCCCCCTCAGACGCCTCTTTTCCAGGCTAAAGAGACCTAATTCCCTTAGTCTATCTTCATAGGAGAGGTGTTCCAGTCCCCTAATCATCTTAGTAGCCCTATGCTGCACCCTCTCCAGCAATTCCTTGTCCCTCTTGAGCTGGGGAGCCCAGAACTGGACACAGTACTCCAGGTGGGGCCTCACCAAGGCAGAGTAGAGGGGGAGGATGACCTCCCTCCACCTGCTGGCCACACTCTTCTTGATGCACCCCAGGATGCCATTGGCCTTCTTGGCCACAAGGGCACATTGCTGGCTCATGGTCATCCTGTTGTCCACCAGGACTCCCAGGTCCCTTTCCTCAGAGCTGCTCTCCAGCAGGTCAGCCCCCAACCTGTACTGGTGCAGGGGGTTATTCCTCCCCAGGTGCAGCACCCTACACTTGCCCTTATTGAATTTCATAAGATTCCTCTCTGCCCAACTCTCCAGCCTGTCCAGGTCTCTCTGGATGGCGGCACAGCCTTCTGGGGTGTCAGCCACCCCTCCCAGCTTTGTGTCATCAGCAAACTTGCTGAGGGTGCACTCTATCTCCTCATCCAGGTCATTGATGAATATATTGAAGAGCACTGGGCCCAGTACTGACCCCTGGGGAACACCACTCATCACTGACCACCAACTAGACTCCGCGCCCCTAATCACGACCCTCTGAGCTCTGTCTTTCAACCAGTTTTCTATCCACCTCACTGTCCATTCATCTAACCCACTCTTCCTAAGCTTCCCTATGAGGATGCTGTGGGAGACCATGTCGAACGCCTTGCTGAAGTCAAGGTAGACCACATCTACCGCTCTCCATCTATCCATGAAATGATCAATCACCGCACGTATACATGGGTCCCAGAAGGCTGCAGTCCCCTCTCCTCCAGGGCTGCTTGTGTCTGTGCATGGGGTTCGGGTGATGCAAAGCCGGCATGCATGCCCATGCAGCTGTACAGTCCCTCTTCTCTCTCCTCCTCTTGCCAGTTAGACCAGGACACACTGGTTCCTAAGAGCAGCACTGTAACTAAACATTTGTAATGTGGATTGAATGAGCCATTGGCTGCATAAGGGTGACAGTTTTGACTGACCTGGTGCCAAGGGACAACAGAGATGGAACAAAACACCAGCCATGCCTGTAGCATGAAAACTGTGGATAAACTTCCATTAGGAAACTTACTGGTGCTTTTTCACACGAAGACGCTTTCACATCCCCTGGCATTCATTTTTTTCCCTAGACATTGTGCTTAGCTGGTATTTAATCTTAAAAGTTCTTTTTTTCTGTGTCCTGGGTTCTTCTGCTTCCCTTTAACTACTTTCCCAGGTCTACCTGTCATCAGGAGATGTCAGGCCTGCAAGCTGAAATGTCAGGCCTATTGGGAGAAATTCCTCTTAATAAAACCAAAATTGCTTTGTAGATCTTCAAAGGATTTAAAAATAGTCTCCTTCTCTCTTTCTCTCTCACACATACACATTTAGATATATACACAAATTCTTCACTGGATCCCTGAGAGCTGCTTTTTCTTAAGTGTTTAAGATGAGTTTCTGTGTCTTATGCCATTACAACAATAATTCAAACACTTGGGCCAGTGTCTTTAATTCTGGAGCTTTCAGAAAGCCTCTAAAATTTAATTTTTATTTTCTTTTCCTGAATACAGTGATCCGTAGAAGCCTTTAAATGCTTTCTATCATCTCTTACCCACTTTTCATTCTTCTCTCTGGCCAATCTTCTCCTCCAGTGGAGCTGCTGCCTTCAGTGTGACATCCTGCTGGGTTCCTTGATCCTCGAGTTTGAAAAGTGTCACTTCTCATCCCGTCTGATTGGCTGCTATAGATCCTTTACTTTTCAGGCTGAATCTAATTTTCTCAGTCTTTCTTTATCATGATTCATAAATTGGACTGGAAAAAACCCCATAACCCAACCCTTTTCTCCTAAAACACAAAATGTGGATGTATAGATATTTCTAACCTTTTTTCTTCCCTTCTAGAAATTCAACCACATGGGTGCATCCCAGGTTCACTCACACATCCCACACACACTGCAAAGGTCTAAGTCAGAGTTTAATGTCTCATTTATCTATGTAACTCTCATGGATAAACTCTTTGTACAAGTCCATTTTGAAGGGAAGGGGAAAGCACTGTTTGGTGTTGTGGCATGGGTTGGTGGGTGCTTGGGGTCTTGCCTGATCCATTTTCCCAGTGTAGCCTCAGCCAGGGCCAGTTTTGCAGCTGCTGGCTCTACTTAGAGACACAACAAAACCTTTTTTTTTTTGGTTTGTTTTTCTAAAACTTCTTGTCCTCACCTGTTTCCATCAGTTCTATTTTGTGAATTTGTATGCCCAACCCCTTCTCTCTTCCTGGCAGTTTCTTT
Organism: Rhinoptilus africanus; assembly: GCA_013400135.1. NCBI lineage: Eukaryota > Metazoa > Chordata > Aves > Charadriiformes > Glareolidae > Rhinoptilus > Rhinoptilus africanus. Next base: position 179,143 of record VXBO01010633.1, read on the forward strand.
TAGAATCATAGAATCATAGGGTTGGAAGGGACCTTAGTAGATCATCTAGTCCAACCCCCCTGCCAGAGCAGGGCCACCTTAGAGCAGGTAGAGCTTTTCTTGAAGGGAGACCAATGACATAATTTCAGCTTGCATTCCCTTATTTTAGATAAAGGGAAACAACAAACCAAGACACAACTATGACTTCTGTAGGATGCTCTGACAACTGCCATATTGCATGACAACAGTGCAGAGAGAGGACTTTCAGAAGTTTAGTAGTGTGGTACCAAGGATGCTAGCTCATTACAAGCTTCAAGGGTTACACAGGGAAAATTTGGCCAGTCCATGACAATTTCCTCTCACCTCAGGAACGAAGAATGGTTGCATTAAAAGGGGCAGCAGAGATCAGCTCTGGCTGTACAACTAATTTTTTTTAGCAGAATAAATATTTCAGTAACCTGTTACAATGAATGCTGACAGATAAGAAAGAGGATGAGTTAATCCAATGGAAAAAGTTTTATGAAGAAAACAACAACCATGTTAAGGTTGTGAAAAAGAAAAGGAATAGAATAAATTTGAAATAGTGTATCATAAGTAGTGCATTAAAAATGAAGCCTATTTAAGAAAAAGAGAGGGAGAGAATGAATTTTTTTTTTTTTTAAATATCATTGCAGAACAAAACGGCACTTTCCATGGGTTGATACTGCCTAACAATAAGTTTCACAATGTGTAGTGTGCTGGCTCTTCTGTATCTCTTGTCCTTTGTCTGCACACATCCATGGTGATTTGGACTGGTAGAATTTAAAAGAAAGTGCTTTATGCCATTAACTGATTTTCAGAAGCCTAAGTGTCTGCACCAGAACAATAAAAAAGAAATCAAATTAGTTCTTCAGACAGCTTGTGAAAAAATGGAAAGTGTCCAAAGAATGACAAGCAACTGAAGTTTCATATGTGCTGATATTAAAGTTCAGGGAGTCCCTGAGCTGTTTCCCCATCTATCAATGAAAGCACATTTTCCTCTAGTGGCCTGCTTCAGACTTTGTACATGCACGGAATGAAACCTAAACTATAATGACTATTGAATCCTTTAAGTTTTCATTCTCTGTGTAAGAATTCTTCTACAGAAGATTCACATCGATAGCGTAAAAATAAAAAGAAGTTAGTGTTCTGTACTTGATATTTTGAGATGTAGCCATGACACTCTCCTTCTCAACAATACAGCAGGCACAAAATGTTTGATTACCAGTCAATCTTGGGGATTATATTCCTTTTTTATAAATTAAAACATGTAGAAACCCAAGCAGTTTGGTGGTGATTTCCAGCAGCAAGACTGTCATATCTCTCTGTTTAACTATGGCATACCACTCCTAATAAAAGCTTCTGTGAGCTGTTCATCAGAGATTGGAACTATAGTGAGTCCTTGCTGCTAACATTTACAAGTCTTACTTTCTTAAAGCTGCTTGTGAGGACAACAATCATAGATATTTAATGATGCCACAAGTTGCAGCTACCAGTTCTGTACTTCCCAGTGTGCCTGTGAGCTCCTAATCCATGGAAGTGCAACGCATCTCAACTCTGTCATAAAAAAACATTGCACCACAAATTAGAGTTATGTATTGCATTAGTTCTTTGTTTCCTCTCTGGTGAGAGACCCTCTTTACAAAGTCAATAAAATGTTGATGCATTCAGTGGTGGTATATTTAGGAGCCTTGTAGAGAGTGGTGAAAACTCTGTTCCCAAATCTGTGGATTCTCTCCTGTGGATTTCAGACAGGAAGGATTATCTAGTCCAGTCCCTCATAACTATAAATGTCCATGGAGTAGGTAGCTGCTTAGTCCAGAAAAGTCTGCAGAATATTGAGTTCACACTCACTCTCAGAAATCCAGGCAGACAGTACTTTTTTTCACTCTACAGCAAGCCTCAATTCACCCGTAAAATGCTTCTCTGTCACACAGGAAAAAAGCAGGAAAGTTTAAGGGTGTGCTGGCAGTGTCCTAGGAGCAAGAAAAGGTTTTAAGTGGAAATCATACAGTCGTAGAATTCTAGAATGGTTTGGGTTGGAAGGGACCTTAAAGATTACCTGGTACCAACCCCCCTGCCCTGGGCAGAGACACCTCCCACCGGACCAGGTTTCTCAAAGCCCCATCCAGCCTGGCCTTGAACACTTCCAGGGATGGGGAAGGGATGGGGCATCCACAGCTACTCTGGGCAACCTGTTCCAGTGCCTCACCACCCTCACAGTAAAGAATTTCTTCCTAACATCTAACCTACTGGTGATGTACCTTGGTTGCACTTGAACTGTTGAACTTCATGAGGTTTGCAAGGGCCCACTGCTTCAGCCTGTCAAGGTCCCTCTGGGTGTCATCCTTTCCCTCCAGCTTGTTGACCACACCGCACAGCTTGATGTCATTGACAAACTTGTTGAGGGTGCACTCAGTTCCACTGTCCATGTCACCAACAGAGATGTTAAACAGCACTGGGACTGACACTGACCCTTGACGAACTCCGCTCTTCACTGGTCTTCACTTGCAAGTCTTTGAGTGCGACCATCCAGCCAGTTCCTTATCCACTGAGAGGTCCATCCATCAAGCCCATGCCTCTCCAATTTAGAGATAAGGATGTCATGCAGGATAGTGCCAAATGCTTTACACAAGTCCAGGCAGATGATGTCAGTTGCTCTTCCTTTACCCATCAAGGGTGTAACCCTGTCATAGAAGGCCACAAAATTTGTCAGGCATGATTTGCCTTTAGTGAATTTGGCTATCACTGATCATGGCCTTTTTTTTCCATATGCCTTAGCACAGTTTCCAGGAGGAAATGCTCAAAATGGTTCTAAAAAATTGACAGCACCTCCCGCTGTAGAAAAGGCTAATGCTTTCCTACCATTGTCACCAATACCTGCCAGTCTGGGATACAAATACGTACCCTGTCCATTTAAGATTTTAATCTATTGCTACCTTAAAAGGAGTTCATGAAGCAGCTTCTGACGAGTAATTTGCTCTGAATATGATCTTCTTGAATATTTTTTTTCCCTTTGAGGCAATACTTAACATCCATTTTCTTTGTGATGATGTAGGTTGCAGGTTCCGTTCTGCTTGTTTGGCAGATTAAGAGATTTCTCTTCCTTTCACAACATCCCTTTACTTGTTTGTAAACTCTGTGTTTTCTCTTTCATCTTTTCTTCAGACTGAATGTATCCAGGTATCTGCAACTTCCCCATAAACATTCACTGTCTGAAACTCATCATTTCTCTTGCCTGCCCTGATTTAATTTCACCTGCTTGCTGGTGTGTGGGTGTTTGGTATTTGCACGGTAACACTTGCCACATGCTGAATACTTGCTTAGTGGGATTTTTGGGGGGAAATAATGAGAGGCAAGGGAAGAATTGGAGGGTAAGTGAGAAAGAAATGAGTTGGAGAGGGACAACGGAGGGAAAAAAAAGACAAATTTATTTTGCTTGTTTAGGCATGCATTTTATAGGTTCACAGCCCACATGGACAAGACACGTAAAGGCCAATCTTGAGGTGGCTGGCTGAGGACATTGAGAAATACTGGTAAACACACTGTGAGAAAGCTAGTGCCAGAGCACCCCTGCTCAGACAAAGCATCTGTCAGCGCTGCCTACTCAGGTGCTTCATTGAGCTGCAGCATGATGGTTTCTCACAGCAAGGTTGGCCCCAGGGGGTGTTGGTGACCGTAAGGCCATTTCTGCAGCATGTCGCAGAGATTTGCCCAACACAGCCAGCTTACCAGAGACCTTGGCAGAGGAGAATGCAGGCATAATCTAGGTATTTGCTCTCTTACAGAGTCCTTCATCAAGCCATTCATTAAAATTTCTTAGATGAGGTTCCTTTTTTGTAAGGGATCATTTACGCAGTTCTTCACATATTGGATATACTTTGTGTCAATAACTCATGTTTATTACAAAGCAGACACTAAAACATATCCTGTTCAGACTATCTGGCACAACTCTTCAAACTTCAGACACATACATCATGTTGTTAATTAGCACATATAAAGTTTTAAGAACATTTTTCAACCCTTTCAAACCATGAGAAAATTATAGCAATAGATTGCTGGAGAGAACAGTGGAATTGTCTAAAAATGATTTTTACCTACTATTTCCTCCAACCAGCTGTGAGATTTAAAAGCCACCAGTCTCTTGCTGGGTGTCCCTTGCTTCTGCAGATCTCCTGCTCCATTCTTCATGCCCAGCCCTTCTGCCTCTCTGGTGGATTAACTGGGACTCTTTGGTGAAGACTTGGCAGCTAATTTGTGTCTTGAAAGTTGCAGCTGCAAACGTCTTCTGACTGTGACAGCCCATCAGTGCAGGAGCCAGGAGAGAATCACACCCCCTAGATGTCAACATTTTTTGTGCTGTGAATTTCTTTGAACTTCCTCATGAGTGTATGAAGGGAAAGGCACTGCTAACTATAAAGGATTGAAGTGACTTCAGTCTTCAAAGCTTTGCCACTACCTGTCATTAGTTATGTTAATTCAAAAGGAGAGAAAAAGGAGACCTTTTGACTGATGACAAACCTTGATAGACAGTCAAAACCTCTCCTGGAATATTAAAAAGGGATTATATGAGATTCCTCTCTAAACAGCAAGTTAAGCAAACAGGTCCAGTCAAATAAATAAATAAGCCAAAAGCCCCTTCATCCATAAGATTCAAAAATCTTCATGAAAATATAAACTTATTTAAAATATGAAGTACTAAATAGAAAAAAATTGCTTAATGTGAGCTTTCTTCATAATAGGTTTTGTTGATACTTATTAAAATGAAAGTCCAAGAACGTAGTGCAAATCCCATACAATGGTCCTTGTAGGGGTGGAAGAATTAAGGAAACAAAACCCTTATTGTCTTGGTGTTGCTGGATGCATTCTGCAGAATCAAACACAGACCTTTGTTATGGTTATTACAGATATTGCATTGCTTCTCTATTATATTCCAGAAGTCTTGGCAGTCTGTTGAAGTCCCCCCTGACTGGAAAAGGGGAAACATAATCCTCATTTTCAAAAAAGGAAAGAAGGATGAACTAGGGAACTATAGGCCAGTCATTCTCACCTCCATGCCTGGTAAAAATATGGAGCAGATCCTCCTGGAGGCACTGCTGAGGCAGAAGAATAACGAAGAGGTGATTGAGTACAATTAACATGGCTTCATCAAAGGCAAATTGTGCCTGACAAGCCTTGTGGCCTTCTATGAGAAGGTCATAACACCAATAGACAAGGGGAGAGCAACTGACGTCATTTACCTGGACCTGAGCAAATCCTTTGTCACTGTCTCGCACGACATCCTGGTCTCCAAGCTGATAAAATATGAGTTTGACAGATGGACAATTAAGTGGATAAAGAACTGACTTGATGGCCACACCCAAAGAGTTGCTGTCAATGGGTCCATGTCCAAGTGGAGACCAGTGACAAGTGGAGTCCCTCAAGGATCAGTACTGGGACCGGTCTTGTTCAACATCTTCGTCTGTGACGTGGACAGTGGATAGAGCGCACCCTCAGCAAGTTTGCTGACAACACCAAGGTGTGTGGGGTGGCTGGCACACTGGAGGGAAGGGAGGCCATCCAGAGGGACCTTGACAGGCTGGAGAGGGGAGCCCATGCCAACCTTATGAAGTTCAACAAGAACAAGTGCNTAAAACTAGAGATAGGTTGATTCAGAATGGACATTAGGAAGTTCTTCACCATGAGAGTGGTGAGACACTGGAACAAGTTGCCCAGAGAGGTGATGGATGCCCCATCCCTGGAATTTTTTAAGGCTGGGCTGGATTGGGCTCTGAGAAACCTGATCTAGCGGGAGATGCCCCTGCCCATGGCAGGGGGATTGGAACTAGATGATCTTTAAGGTCCCTTCCAACCTTGACAATTCTATGATTCTATGATTCCCTAAGTGCAGCAATACAGAAAGAAGCACAGTCTACTCTAGAAGGTCTTTATCCTGCAGAATGAGGACATGAAGGGGAAGAGACACCAAGCAAAAAGTCTCCATGTAGGAGCAATGATTTATAAGTTTGACTTTGTTGTTTTTTTGTTTTGTTTTGTTTTTTGAATCTTTCTCTCTTTTTTACCTCCTACTAATGATTGTTTAACATGTCCATACTTTTAAATGCAAATCCACATTTGGACCAAAGACCTGTATTCTGTCTTCCATGTAAAATTATACAGCTCCACTGCAGACACCAGAACTGAATGGTTAAATGTTAGATTAAAATCAGTCCAGAAACTGGACAAAGTCAGTTTCAGGAAAGCTATTGTAAGTTTAGCCCACAAAGTCTAAAGAACCTCATAGCTTTGTCACAACAATAGGATAGAAAATGGTAGCAGAAATGTTACTCTTATTTATTGTCTGATGCTCTCTATGTGATTTCAGAAACTTCATTATGGAAATCTGTATTCAAAATCAAGACTTGCATGAAAAAAAGAAAAATCCATTAACGTATTTTAATAAAAAGCCATTACAATAGCATTAAAGTTCCCAAAGAAAGGCATGATATATAGTGCTTATTTTCCCTTTTACAAAAGGACTGAGCAGAGAATAATGTACTACTGATCAATAATTAGAATGATAAATGTCTGCAGAGTTGTTCTGTCACATTATACTGACAAACATTGACTGAGAGGTGGACTTCCAATGACAGCTGCAATTTTTTAAACAAAAGGTAGCTATGTGTAGGGACGACACATGCTTACCAAAACACCTTTGCTTTGAAATCACCTAAAATCAGAACAACGGGAAATTATTAAACTGAGCAGGTGTTTACTGCAGAAAAAGGCAGTCTGAAATATGTGAAAAGAGATTAAATCCTGCATGAAAGCTTATCTAAAGTGCAAGCTGTAAACTCTCTGCAAAAGCTTTCCGTTATGTCCACCCATACTGAGGCAACATTGGCTTCTCCATAGGAAGGAAACACTTTACAGTCTGGGGGCAGAAAGAGTGAGGGCTGTGATGTGTAAGGCACTGAATCGAACAGAGCTGTGACTGAGGATACTTAAGACAAGTCCAAAGTCCTTTATCTCCCATAAAAAAGGAGACAACTGCTTGCGAGCAGCCGATTGAGAAGTGACATACATCACCCTGGCAAAATCTTATTTATTTTCTTGCCCAGAGGAACTGAAATGAATAAAGCTGCACAGAGCAGGGCTATGCAGGGATTTAGGAATCTAAGTGAGGGTGATTTTAAAAAACAAGCATTATGTCTACATGTGCATGTACTTATATGCAAATATATGCAATTGAACAGTTTATAGGGCATAAGAATACTCAATATCAATCATAATTGCTTAGGTTGTGATATCTCTGAGACAGAGGTCTTCCTCAAACTGTCATTTTTCTACTTTTTTTGCCAATAGCTGATGTCATTGGTGTGCTATATGTGGGACGAGGCCAAGAATTAACATTGATAATAAACCTGAGTAAGCAGAATTGCTGGTAAGACTCACAATTTAATTCCAGTTTATACAGGCTGCTGCAAGTAAAGAAAAAGCCTGTTGAAATGAACCCCATGTTGAAACCTTGCCTCCAGCTAGAATGGGTATGGAAAGCCCTGCGCAATCTAAGAGGGGATGAGAGGAGTTACTGGCCATGGTTCACTGTCCTCGACCCAGAAGAACCAGCATTTGGACAACAAACTAAGTACACATATTCCCCCAAATTTTGCTGACCTCCGAGGGTGATATAGACACAGTGAATTTTCACCCGCTTGCCCTATAGCAGAGGGAATGGGGAGTAGCACCTAGAGGCCCTTTAAATCTAACTGGGCACCTCCTCCTTTTCGCAAACTAGCAACAAATCAGCAGTAACATCAACTATGAATTCACGTCACAGATCCAGATTTATGGATTTGTATCAATATAGGATAACGTCAGTGAGAGGCATCACAGACTGTAGGTCACTTAAGGTTATGTATATACTCAAGGCTACCCAAGTTTATGTATTTCTAGTCAGACTGAGCAGGTCTCTGGGATTTCATCTGATAATAGTTCTGACAAATTCCACCCTATATTTCATTTTACATAAAACCCTGAGCTAGGCTTGTCATTTCTGTTTATGTCCTAGCCAGTACAACAGAGGAGCTAAATGTATAATGAGGGAAAGAAGTGTCTGAATACTCCAGTTAGAGCTAGAAAATTACTTACTAAATCTTACTTTGTCATGCATTTAGAGTCTAGGAGCATGACACGTGAGGAAAGGAGAGTTTGTACTGTCATTTTGAAGTTTTTTAAGATTAGGAATAACATAAAGTAATAATTCTGCCAGAGTTCACTGCCAAAGATTTTGGCTTATCTCATTCTCATTACCCACTTGCAGCTCATGCCATATTTTTCTCAGTTCCCTCATATTCCAATTATTCCCTGTCAATATCCTGTATCTCCTGCCACCTCCTGGCTACAGGAATGATACCGGCATTGGCAATAAAAATCCCTGAGCAGAATAAATTCTTCCCTATGAGCACTTGGAGTAACATTCAGATAAAAGCTGTGGTGGATGCCCCTTGGAGTCTGTTTATTAACAGCCTGGGACAGATGGTTGCTCAGTTATCCAAATCCTAGTTTTCCTCCTACTCTGTAGAGTTCCAGCATACTCTTTCTTCGGAAAGTCTTGCTGAGCACTGCCTTCCAAACCTTTCTGGCTACAGCTTTTGCAATAATTAAAATGCAGTGTACAGGTTAGCTGATAGCCAAAGATGCAGGTGGTGCCCCTGAAGCCCTCATTTACAGTCAGGGATGCGGATTTCCATAAAGACAGCTTTGCAAGTTCATCTTTTCCTTTTCTAATTGACCCCTGCTTTCATTGTACTTTGCATGAGGATTCATTACCTGTTTTACTGCTAAGTTTTGATAAGCTCCTTATGTTGATTAGAAATAAAGTGTGGTGGTAGCCAAGGGAAATTTCAAAGTGGCAATGTTTTTCCTTTGTGAATCTCTTTGAAAGCCATGTAGGTAACGCTTGGGCTTAGTAAAAGCAGAAGCTATAAAACCTTCATTGTTCCTGTTAACACTTTATAAAATAATTTCTACTACTGCCCTCTTTGCAAAAAACTATATTCATGGTGTAAGTGGAAAACATAGAAGACTTTAAGAGATAATTTAACTTTGCTTATTTTCAGGTTCAGAATGATTATTAGGTTCATTACCATAGAATAATTATTGCATAATTTATGTTGAAGGAACTCTTCGGAAGTCATGTTGTCCAGCCCCTGATTAAAGCGGGCCTAACTTCAATGTCAGAGCAGGTAGTACAGAGCTATTCCCAGTTGTGCTTTGAAAATCTCCAAGGATGGAGATACCCAGATTTTCTGGCCAATCCATTCCCTCATTGATCCACCCTCACTGTGAATTGTTTCCTTGTACCCAGTTGAAATGTCTCTGAAACTTGTGGCTGTCACCACTTGTCTTTTCATTGTGCACTTCTGGAAGAGTCTATTTTTCCATATTCTTCCATTTAGGGAGCTGAGGATAGCAATAAGGTCTCCATTAGCCTTCTCTTCTCCAAGCTAAGCAAACCTAGCTGCCTCAGTCTTTTATCCTACATCATGTGCTCCAGTCTTTAGTCCTCCTGGTGGTCCTCTCAACTCTATCACAAATGATACAATAAATAAGTAATGCAAACCAATTTTTTTTTTTTTTGCAAGTGGCCTGGGTAATGTGAAGAAGAATTTCCTTATTCCAGTTGTATTTAAACAAATAACACCCAGTAATCATAATGAAGGGGGTAATTGTACTATTGCATTATCAAAATAATATTTTTTCTGAAAACATAGTATACCAAGAAAAAGAAAACTTGTAATGTTACTGATTTACATTTTCAGCTTGAGACTAAGATAGCGAAACACTTTTTGCCAGGTTTAGGTATGAATGCAAGTGAAAAACGTCACTTTGAGACATACGGTGCTGAAATATTTCATTCCTGAAGGTTTTGGGTTTTTGACTGCTTGTTTTAATGTTCAAGATCCTGTGCCTCTTTTTTATCCAAATCGTGTTCTTTGTCTTTTTCCTCACTTTGGATCTCCTCTCATCCAACTTGAAAGTAGAAAGGGAAGAGAGGAGGGGGAAAGGGTATAAGGGACAAGGAAAAAACAGTACATCCACTTTAATTCTCTATATGGGTATAAAAATATTCTGCAAACATTTTCAATTTCTTCATTGAGAACATTTCAACCAGCTCTGTCAATTTAGCTGGAAATTGCCTAAGGTAATTCTGTCATCAACAGGAAGATAGATATCCTCATATCATTCATGTTTCCCTAGGTATGATGTTTGGCAAATAAAAGAAAAATTGTGGCAGATGAAAGTGACATATCCTTTCACAGTTCTTGTTGTCATTTATTAGCTGGAACAGAACTGCATGATTGTTTTTCATTCTGTTTTTTGCTGATCTTTCCCCCTTATTTAAAACAAATAAAAACAATTGGTCTGGAAACCCTCTCACAATCTCATAAAATGCCTCTGTGTTATACTGCACATTTTCTTCTGCATTCTATCTGTTGTTATAGCATATTTCGTATAGGAAAGCTTTGGGAAATGTAAACCATGATTGCAGTATATGCACTCTTGCTCTTGAGAGGCACTGTGTTTAAGCAAGACTCATACCATGATTCCTGAGACCTATTTCTAACCCTGTCAATGTCTCATTTTATGACCTTGGGCAAAACTTCTCTCTGCCCTTCAGGCTACTCATCTGTTATATAAGAACAGAAATCTGAGCTACTTTAGGGTTGTTATGAAGCTTAATCAATATCTGTATATTTCTCTGAGATGCTCAAAGGAAACATGTTACCAAAATGGGCAGTTTTTCCCAGTGTACATATACCCTATCAACAAAAACCTCCTGTAAGCACTGTCCTGAGGCAGGGAGTAGAGATCATAGGCCACCTGTTTTGTTTAATCTACTGTCCTCTGCCTACTACTGACCGCATGCATGAGTAGAGACAACCACTGCCCAATTTTTCCCATTCATGTACTTTTGTAAGCAAACGCAAACACTGAAGAAAGCATGGTCTGACATAGACCCTTGGGGCTCCACTGGCTGCCCGCTTTGCCAAAGCTGGGACTTTTCCATTGTTTGCTGAGCTGCTGTCAACTCAGTATAGTAATTTGTTGTCTCTCTTACTGGTTTTGTACAAGACAGCAGTGTGAGGGAAAAGAAACTTCAAAGGAGCCCGAAGGAGCACTGGGAGCACGAATATAAAGGAGAGATGAAGAAGCAGGAGAAAGCCACCCAACTGAAGGATGTTTTATGCCATGAGTGTTTCATCAGCCATAAAGAACCACTAACTGCCTAGGCCAGTGGGGTAGCCAAAGCCAGGCATTGTTCAGTTTTTCTCCTTTACTAAACCTCTCAATAACCATATATGCAATAGTTTCTAGGTACTCATCATTAATGGAATGTTTTAAGCTTTTTAAAGATGACCTTCCATTGGTACTTGTGTTGAACATACATTAAAAGAATACACTTGTTTGTCACTACACTTCATATGACAATATTGTATCTGGAAAAAATATGTGTATTTGGGGCCACACACACACAGAGGTTTACACTGGTCAGAATAAAATTGATTCAGTTGGATAAAATTGTTAGAAAACAGTTTAGCTTGAAGGGTATTTTCCAGATGTGGAATGCTCATAATTCACCATAATTAACTAGAAAATTTATGATTTTCTTGAATTTTGCATAGGTGTGCAGTATTTACAGAAAATAGACAATTTGTATCTGAGGGCTTTGATAGCTTCCCCTAATTACTTCAACGTAACAAAACAGCTTACTAAAACATGTCTTGAAGTATACAGGATATGTATATATTGATCAACAGGTATTCATCTCCTGGCAGAAGTTTGTTGTTACATGATTATATCCTATGCTAGATGCCAAATGTAAATACTTTTCCTCATTTATTGCAAATGCTCCAAAATTGATGCAATTAAACTAAAATGAACAAATGCTAAACCCCACAAACTACTGCCACCTACTGCTGTATTTCTTCAGGAAACGTTGGACTATAGTTTACGTGTCAGCACTTGCCAGGAAAGGCATCTGAGAGGTGGAGGTCACCTTCTGAAGTAGGTGAATTTTCAGTCCTCTTTACCAAAGTGTCTGCCTGCAAACATGAGTGGCACTGAGAGGGATGACTGCTGAGCTTTTGCAGGGGATCTCACAGATCATACCTGTGCTGTTCTACAGTCTGCTTCCTCTGAAATTCTTGTTTTGCCTCTTCAGACCACAAAAATGTCTTCCACTTATTTACACTGTCAGCCTCCTTTCTCCTCCAGACACGGAAAATGCACTTATCCTTGTTTTCTAACTGCATGCTCATATAGGGTTGGTAAATTCTTTTATTTGAGATTAACACTCCAGTTCCAGTCCCTCAGGTGGTCTGTCATTTTACTTATTGGGATTAACACTATCTGACTTACTTCAGCATTGGTCAAGTGCACTTGCTTCATCATTTGCCTTGTTGATACCTGTCTCTTCAGTTCCTGATAGGGTTAATCCAAGTTACAGAGCTTTTCCAGCTAAGACAGCATACAGAGGGAAATCCTTCTTGGAAAAAGGAGGTGCAAGGGGACCAAAAATCTCTGATACTCTGATATGTTACCCCTTACATGCAAAGACTGTCATTTAAATCAAAGGAAGCAAATTAAATAATAACAATTTTTTAATTTAGATAGCCAAGCTGTGAACTGAAGAAATCTGAAGTATGGCAGCCTCACATTTGCATTTTCTTCTGCCTTTTTTAAAAATGATGCTGACAGGTTATTTAAAATCTAAAATATTTTATTGCGATAATGTAAGGATTTATGTGATATGCTCCCATGCTTGTTCGTCTCTTTTAGCAATCCTTCCTCCAGGCTGACACGCAGGTCAAAACGTAGATCTACATGTTCAAATAAATTGACCAATGGTATGACGTACAGAGCTTTTAACTGAATGGTAATTTCAGCTGCTAGTCTGATGATCGCACACATTTTACTCCTTTCAGTAGTTGCAGTGATATTTGGTTGGGCTTATAATGCACTTCTGTAGATGTTTTATCATTTATCCGACAGACCTGAAGCCAGGAGAACTCAAATGGGAGGGATTTGGAAAGATGAAGAGATAAGGCAAAAATATATAAATGGAGGATCTAGAGGTTTATCACAGGAAAATATCATTGGCTGTGCACAAATTCTTGTATCTTAAAGATTACAAGGCAATTCAAACCTTTACTTCAGTTGCACTCACAGCACAATAATTACTGCTCCCTTCTCAAAGTGAACAACTACTTCCTTCCCTTTCTTTCTGGGGGTCACACTACAGTGACCTGCTACATCACACATTTCCTTCAACTCTGCATCCTCTACAGAAGCACATTGAGTGGAAAAAAGGCAATAAAATCAGAAATCAGGGAAGCTTCTGGCAGAAGCACATGTAAATGAGCAAGAAAAAAGGCAATGAATTGGAAATGAGAAGAAAGAAGAGTAGATGAGAGGGGCCAACAGACTAAATAACTAGACTTGTGGTACCTAGCAAGTTGCTAGCAAGATGACAGTGTTGCTGTTTATAAACAGGATCTTTGATGTAGGATATGCAAAAGCTGGAGCTCCTGCCCCAATACATCTCCAAAAGATCACTGTTTTTTTAACCCAGTGTGGATGTGTTTAAGTTGCTGCCTATAGGATGCTCAAGCATTGCATCTCACTGAGCCCCATTGCCATCTGCTCTGCAAACCCTCCCTCATCGTGTCTTTTCCTATCATCTGAAGTCTGTTCACGTGACAGGGGAATGTGCGATGACAGGTGCGCAGCCACAGCTAAGTACTGTCAAGTGCATTCCATAAAAATGGAGAGGGTCTTTGTGTCGCTAGTCACAGAAGGAGGTATTTAGTGAGGTTCCAGAGGTGATGGGGACTTTTGCTTCAGAAATGCACTCGTGGCCTGAAATTGAATCCTAAACAACATAAAAATACCCACTGAATGGAGGTCTGTAGAAGAAATAGACTATTACAGATAGTGGATCTTACTGAGGGGTAAGGAGCAATAAGGAGTTGCTCAGAGCAGTAGGTCATACAGACAACATTTGATTATACGTATTGGGTAGTCATTCTGGTTTTCGCTCTTTCCTTACATACAGCATGATATTCTGATTTATCTCATGAGACTTAAGGGACTTAGGTAACTACAAAAGCCCAATTCTTTTATCTGAATCCTAACCAGCTCTTTGTATCTTATGACAAGGAGTTCCACAACTTAATTAAGCACTTAAATCCAAAACGTAATTGTATTTAAAAAGCAAGTCAAGAACTTCTTTGCGTTGTCTGTCATTTACAGGTTTTCAATTTCATGACTCTTTCCTTTGTTTTTGTTTTATGAGACAGCTTTAACAGAATTTTCTAGACCAACTGCTCTATGTTGCTAATTATTTTGTAAATTTTATCCAGTGTCTTCCATAAGATAATACTGAAGTTCTTGCTATTTATACTGCATTTGACATGGACTTGATTCTCATTTGAATAAATGGATTGTACCGCATTTCCATTGTCTTTTTTAATGAAAGAGCATTCAGGATATTTTTTTAATACTTCCATGGCATGGCCAGCTTTGTTCTCCAAAAGTCTTTGCTCATAATTCCTACTGAGCCTTTCCTGAGGCTGGATGATGAGTACAAGGTACAGCACTGGAGCAATAAATGACCCTTTGAAATGACTCGTTTTATTTTCAGTGTCGTTCTTACTTATTACCAAGCTGATCTTTGCTTTCCTATGTGTGTATGGAAGAAGATGGAGTTCTTTAAACCATGCTTATTGCAGTAAAGGGGCTTCACAGTAAAAGCCACTGCCTGTGGACTGCCAGTACCAGAACTTTCTGGATAACAGGATGTTGGAGCAAATTGTGTTTTGTTTAATGCCTCAACTTCTGGAGCCAGACTGACTTGAAAGCTTTTTGACAGTCAAATATCGTGGTAAATTGCAATATGTATATGTACTTCTAAAAGGTTAGTGACTAGAAATATATTTGAAATGAAGGATTTATAGTGCTCTTTCCCTTTTGAGGTATTAAGACTTGTAAGTTTGCTCTTTTTCATACTATTTCAAAGCCTTTCAAAAGTATCCATGTAATGCAGACATAGAAGAATTACTTTCCTTCATTTTTTCCTTTCAAACTCAAAGGAGCCTGGACTTTAACTTCCTTAGTTCTCTAGAAAGCTAGAGAAGGAATGGCATCCTACATATGAGATCAAACAAATTGGGTGAGGTACTATTTTTTTGTGGAAGGCTTTAGTTCTGCTGGAATATTGATTGCTTTTGAGAGTTATTTGTAACGTTCCCCTTTCTTGCCATTAAAATTCCTCTGACCTTCTTGTCCACATATGCAGTGACAAACATTTGACTTTTAAATCAACAGACCAGTTACCTATTAGCCCCGTAATCAGGGAGAGATTGTCACAGCAGCCACAGCATCCCAGCGCTTGAGCCCATCAGAGGAAAAGGCCCTTGCACTCAGATCACAGGCCAGAGAGTTGCTGGTGAATACCCATGTGTTTGCCTGACACCTGAATCAAATTACACTCCTGTAAGAGGTGCCCAGAGAGATGCATCTCATTAATTATACATGTAAATTGGGGTCCAGCAACATCTCATGAGGTTCTGTATTGCAAGCCATGGTTTTCTGATGCTGTTAGCAGCTTTTCAGTTCAGCACAGCCGCAGTCTAATTAAAATGGCCATCAAAGCAGATCTGAACTGCATTTAATGGTTCCCATTAATGTCATATTTAATTTAGTGGTTTGGTGTTGAAGATGTTCATTACTGTCCTTTGCTAGGTTTTGAACTTCTGGGCAACAAGTTTTATAAATGATATTTACATCTCAAGACACATAAACACTCTGTTTACATAGCTGATAGCTCTTCTGTCTTCTCACTCTCCACTTGATCTATTGCAGCTGGGTTGCCAGCTACCTCGATTTCTCCTTCAAAACACCCTGAGAAACTTTGAGGGGGTGGTGGAATTGCAATAAGGGGGAATGATATAAGCTTTTGTTGTTTGTTTTCTCTGTCTTTCACACCAGTTTTTTTTTTTTGTCTAATTGCACAAGTCAGTTCAGCCTCTTTTTTTTCATAGACATGATGAGATGGCTGGACCTTCGCATTCACCAGTGCTGTTTTGGCTGCTGTGTACTAAAATTAAGGAAGGCTGGATTGCAATATTTGATAGAAATAGCCTGCTGTTTCTAGAGGTCAGATGAAATGTGGAGGGAACTGCAGAGTTGCTTTGCTGTTCTCAGAGCTGTTCCTTCTTGTGGGACAGTCAGGAATGAAAAAGGAACCTGACACTGAGACCCGCGCATATGCAGAAGAAAGAGGAGAAAAAAAAGGTATTCTAAAAAGGTATCATTATCTTTTTTCTTCCTCTTACAGATGGCTGTGTTTTTATTTTAAATCTTGTGTAACAGTTCTGTGAAATAGAATGGAGGAAAACATAAACCTAGATAAGAAAATATATTTTACTAAAATTCATCCAAACTGCAATTGTATAATATCAGTGTATATGTTGCCAATGTATGCATTGGCTTGCTGTAAACCAACATTTTCCAAAGAACATGTGGAAGCTTTCTACGTTACTGATCTTAGCATGAAAAGAAGTCATAATTTTTTGTGTGACAGAAGTGTGACAAAATTAGAAAAATACCTCTGCTGAATACTTTAAGTGAAGTCACTATGAAAAATTCAAAATTCAG
Organism: Rhinoptilus africanus; assembly: GCA_013400135.1. Lineage (NCBI taxonomy): Eukaryota > Metazoa > Chordata > Aves > Charadriiformes > Glareolidae > Rhinoptilus > Rhinoptilus africanus. Next base: position 195,844 of record VXBO01010633.1, read on the forward strand.
CAGAATGGAAATATTTGACATCTTTGGTGATCCAGGAAAGATGTCAAAAAGTGTATAAGAACTGCAGCCAAAGAGAAATTGATGACTTTCGTCTGGAAAGTTTTATTTTATTTTTATTTCATTTTATTTTATTCTATTTTTATTTTTAATTATTTTTATTTGGTCCAGAAAATATTTATTCCCAGAAATATCTTTTCATTGCCCATGAAAATGACATTTTTCTTTCACATGTTTAAGTCTAGTCCCCACCTAAATAACAATATTAATTAAATTAACACCAGAAAGAGTTCAAAAAGTTGGAGGAATTTCAATTTTGGAGAGGAGCAACAAAATAATTATTTTATAATGTCGTGACAGCAGACTTTAATATAATCACACCCTAAGAAGTTCGTTACTAGAAAGGAATAAGACTGAAGAGTATAAACACTGTATAACAGGAAATACAAGTCAGGTGATTCAAAATGTGCCCATCTAAAATGAATGGGATGAAACTCAGCAAAGACTCAGATGAATGGTAGAATGTAATATTTTACAGTTTCAGGATATTAAAATGTCTGATTCTTTTACCTCAGAAAAACCATCCAGAGCAAGTCTCATCTCATTATTTGTAAGAGGATTGGGAAAAAAACATGACTTTTAAAAACTACACATGTATCTCTGAAGGGGATGGAGTCTTTAATTTTGAGCAAGTAAAATTTTTTGTCATGAGTGGGATTATATGGATTTAGTAGTGCACTGATACTGTTTATTAAGAGAAACAGAGATGTGATTAAATCAAATGAGTAAGTTCACTTTAATATACTAACACAAGTCAGCCTTGTAATAAGCGTAGCCTGCCTTCCCAAAATGTTGAGCTGAGATGTGAACAACCCTTGGATATTTTGGCTGTACCAGCAAATGAAAACCAAAGTTTCCTAGAAGCTGTAATTCAATAATCTGTACTATAAAATTGTTACAATGGTACCTGACATACGTTAGGGCCAAAGCCCAAGTATTGCCACTTCTTTGGGGTTTTTTGAGCAGAAGCTCTTGTTGCTAAACCCCTGAAATTTTCCATGGGAGTGTGTCATTTCAGCTCAACCATTCACAAGTATTTTGCTAGCAAAGCAAAAAAATTGTTCCTTTCTGGCTGAATTGATCTTAATCGAAGTGTTTTGTTTTGTTGTTTGTTTGTTTTTTAAATTTTTTAAGCTATTTCAACCAGCTTAGGTTAGAAGATAGGAAGGTATTTTCATTACCTCTGTGAACTATGTTCTTGGCAGCTCTCAGTAACTTCCTGTCAGAATTATGCAGTGAAATTAAAGGATAAATTAAAGGTGATTTTTCTCTTAACGTGATTTGATTCTCCTCTTCTTCTGGGTAGAGGGATTTTTTCCCCCATGCCAAAGACTGCATTTTTCTCTGAAGACATTGATTAATCCTGAAGAGTGAAGTTTTCTCTTTGGAGTACAATGGGTTCACCCAAGGTTACCTTGAGAAACAACAGTTTTGGGCTCCCTACAATGATATACCTCCTTTGCCAATATCACTATGATATAGTTGTTCTGGAGAAATACTAGGCACACAGACTGACTAGACTATTAAGATATAATATCTTGATTTCCTTTTGTTTAGTAGTACTTTTGCCTTATTTACAATTTGATAATTTTAATTGTAGTGGGAAGAGAACCCAATAAGTTCTCCTGTCTTCAATCACAAACGAGTTGTTTGTACTTCAGAAAGAGAAATGAAGGTGGGCCTCTCTTTCCTTCATGGTTTGTTTTCTTCCTGCTGGTTTTTAGTTTGCTTTTTTTGTTAAACTTGTCAATTTTGGATGTGCTTGTCAAACACATAAATTTTGTAGAACTATGTAAAACACACCAGATTTCAGGTGATACTGTGCTTTTATGGTGTTCTGTGTGTATTTTCCTGTCCTCTGGAGGGATGGGCAGGATATGGCGTGCGGCTCCGGAGAAATGACCAGGTTTTGGTCAGCTGTAGAGGCAGAAGTGGTCCCTAATGTTGTCCCATTCTAAAATACCTGCCAGGGAAACCATATTTTTTTTTCTCAAGAAACATGGCCTGAATTGGATGGAAAGTAAAAACAGATGGGAAGTAGAATTAAACTATGCTTAGTGATTATCCTGTTGCAGAAGCACTTTTAGCACATTCTGGGGTAATCATATTACTTTTGGTTCTCATTCTACAGCCAGTGAATATATGGTAATGCACTTGAACTATGATCAGCTCCTGTCCCTCAGAGATTACGTTTCTCATTGCAGGTAAGTATGCAGCCAGGATTAATTAATGAGTTCAGTAAGACTCACAAGTGTCAATGATTCACTTCTCTGATGTTTTGGGAGGCTTTTTTCCTTTGTAGGTAATACTAGCACAAAACCAAGTTCCAATTTATCATTACGTACCAACACCCTATTTAGCCTCCCTTAGCTCAGTATAAGACAGCTGCTCTAGTAGGTGATTTATTCCATACTCTTAATATAATTTTATTAAAGACGAGTCCTTGAATCCAGTGACTTCTGCATTGATAAATCTGACACCTCTCTGCGCTTTGATGACTTCCTTAAACGTATCACTGAGGTAAGTGTAGCAAGTGTATTAAGAGGTACAGCAAGCGTTCCTTTAAGTGATAGGAAACTAAACATTGAACTTAAGTCTGCTGAAATGTGTCTAGGTGTACACTGAGGGCAAACAAATGAAATATTTGAACTGTTATGTTGTTATAATACAATGAAGGACTAAGTGGGAGTAATCCTAATATTCTGATGTGGGAGCTGAAGTTATCAGGCTCTAACAGAAACGAGGGCAATGCAACTCCCCTTGGCCCTGTTGATGCTTACAAGGATTATTTTGCATTGCTTCTTACAACTTTTCTCTGAGGATTTCCAGATACTGTATAAGCAGAGAAAAATCAAGACTCATAATGGAATAGCTCTCTGTACTGTAGCCATACATATAACCTAAATGTTTTCATTACACATGCTGTAACAAGTCCCACAGAAACAGATCTCTGGAAACAGCTCTTGTAGGTAACAGCCCTCCTAGTCCATGCTGGTGGCTGGGGATGTCAGGCTCCCAAGGGTGACAGCAAGCTTGCGTTTGGCACTGCATTACCCACTTCTCTGCAGTAACAATTTCATGGATTGTTAAATTTGGCACTGTGTATTTATGTTTTAATCTTCTGGTCAAATGAGTTTGAGGCAGGATCCAGTTAGCCTCATACTCAACTCAAAGGCTCTCTTGAACCTTTTCCTTTCCACAAATAAGGCAGGAGAAGTGATTGCAGCCCACCTTCTTGAGCTGCCACTTGAAAAAAGAAAAAGTATGCATTTTAGCTATGATAGCTCTTTATCAGACTCATTTCTTTTATAGTCCTACCTAATTAACCTTGCATTGCTGAGTCAAGATTTTTACCACAGTTCTATACAGTTACTGCAGCCACTGTCCCATGGCTGTGATGTAATTAAGCATTAAGGCCCAAATTTTTAGCATCAGTAAGCTAGTGGAGCATTTCTTAGAATGACTGAATGGCATGAAACTCGATAATGCACTTCTAGACACAGCTTATTGTGCTGCTTTTGGCTGGAATAGACTTAATTTTCTTCATAGTAGCTAGTATGAGGCTATGTTTTGGATTTGTGCTAGAAACAGTGTTGACAATGCAGAGATGTTTTCACTACTGCTGAGCAGTGCTTACACACAGTCAAGGACTTTTCTACCCCTCACACCACCCCACCAGTGAGCAGGCTGGGGGTGCACAAGGAGTTGGGAGGGAACACAGCTGGGACAACAGTCCCCAACTGGCCAAAGGGATATCTCATACCAAATGACGTTATGCTCAGCATATAAAGCTGGGGGAAGAAGGAAGGAGGGGGCTTTTGGAATGATGGTGTGTATCTTCCCAAGTAACCAAGTGTGATGAAGCCCTGTTCTTATGCAGGTGGCTCCAGGTGCAAAGGAGTGAATGAAGTCCTTGTTTTTCTTTGCTTGCTTGCAAGGCTTTTGCTTTACCTATTAAACTGTCTTTTTCTCAACCCATGGGTTTTCTCACCTTTGCTTTTGTGATCTTCTCCCCCGTCCTACTGGGGGGACTGAGTGAGCAGCTGGGTGGTGCTTAGTTGCCATCTGAGTTTAAACCACGACACTTATTAATGACAGATGGATGGAAAACAGCTTTTGGAGACTCTTTTTCCCTATGAACACATTTAGTTGGACAAAATGCATACAGAGAATTCAACATTGTTATCCCAAAAATATACTTAAAAAAAAATCCAACTGTTCAGGTTGCCGAGATGTTTGCATATCACCAACACACGTGGTGGAAACTGGTATATGTGAGTGATGCTCACAAAACGCCCTGCCATCGGTTTCCATTTGGTAATGAGTACTCAAGGCCATAAGGTCATTTGTGTCATAGAGCTCCTCATGACTAATCATGAAACCTGTGCATCACCAGGTTACACTTAGCACTCACAGAGTTCTCCTTGCTAGTTTCAATAGCCTGAAGCTACTTGAAATGGGAGCAATTATCTGTAATGAGATACTGTTCTTCTCAAAGTAATTATGGTATATCATACCAATACATGAAAGTTTTAATGAATATCTCCCATAGCACTAGTAAATTCCCATCCTACTGGGTTTATGCACTGCTGAAATCTTGTGTATAATTTTACATATATTTATTCTATAATTATTATAATTGCAAATTATTTCTTGCTCTATGATTATGGAAATATTTTCCTTTTGATTTGAAATAAATATGGTTAATTACTTCATTCCTCATTGTGCCATACAGTAAAATACTATTCTTCCTTAATAAAGAAAAAAGTTAGAAACTTCTGGGGTATCTCTGTGATTTAATGTACAAGTCACAGAGGGATTTTCTTTTGTTTCTTTTAAATATCATAAAAAACCATGTAAACTCTTCTTACTTTGCAGAATAATGTTCAAAACCAATCGTCTGTTGTAGCGTGGAGAAGAGAGCTTGAACAAGGATGACAGACAATGTTCTGCAAGCAGGCACCCTAGAATGGTAAGACAGGCTGATAGCAAGGAAAGACTTGAGGTTTGGATTTGCTGTGGCTTTTTTTTTTTTCCTTTGCTGCATGCAAATAAACATTGAAGAACAATTTTTGAAACATACCAGTTATTCCCAAAACTCAGTTTAATTGAGTTGTGTTTTTAAGTTTCTTTTAGACCACTGTTGATTATGGTCTCTTTCAGTACCATAAGATTCCAGTTACATCTGACTGGAGTGAAAAAAAAAGATTGACATTTTCAGTCTCCTGAGAAACACATTCTCACAAGGTATCTTCAAAGTATGTGAAACACACAGGTAGGACTGCAACCCCTCTGCAACATGTAGCAGTCAAGGCTGTCTCACAAAACACAGCTGGAAAGAAGAGAAATAGCCACTTTCAAACCCTTACTGGTATGTAACAGGATAGTAATAATTTCCGTGGGAAACAGGAGTCTGAAATTCATTTCTCATGTCCACCTGGAGAGTCTCATGGCCACCTCTGTGCTTCCCCTGGAGCAGGACCAGCTGAACAGGTTGAAGATGGGTCACTTTTGTGGCTAGTCTGGGAACTTTGGGGCTAGGAGATGGGAGGAGAATCCAGCAGGACAGGATTTCCCGCTAGCCTAATGGCTACGTCTCTCATGTGAAGGAGGCACAAATTTTACTCTCTGCCCTTCCCTCATGACCATAAGAAAAGTGGGAAGAAAACGCATTGGCTGAACCTTGATAAAATATGGTTAATTTATGGAAAAGTAATTCAAGAGATAATACTTAGGTCACTGTCCCTTCTGTGGCTTCCTTTTGTCTCATACTAGGAAGTATCAGTAACAGAAAGTAATTTGTAAGTAGAGTAGAAAGTTAAACTATGAAGAGTAAGAATAGAGACAGAATTGAAATAGCTTCAAGAGAGCTATCTAGTGTTGTTAAGAAAAATATTTAAGAGAATACTTCATAGCCAATAATTAATTTGACCGAAAACGGAATGTTTTCATGAGAGAAATAGGTCAGATTAAGCTAGCTTTTGAATAAATTATATTAAAGTTGTATGTATTCTGCCTCTTAAAATAATATTTTGACGTGGAAGGAAAAATGTTAAATAAGTAACATGGTGGAAATAGCATTTACGTTATGATTACATTTAATTACAGCAAAGTTGGAAGTTATACACAAAGTTTGAGAACTTAGTTCTCCGAGCAGTTAAAGCAGAATTTAATTTATGTATTAGAGTTATTTGCAACAATGACTTAAGAAGTGAGAGACAGTCACAATGGAGAGTGTGGTGGGGGGAGCAGAAAGAAGGATGAGAAGAGGAGACAGAAAAGGGGAGGAAGGCAACAGCAGAGAATGCAAGACGAAAGACAGGAAAAAGAGGGCCAAGCAGAACTGAGGAAAAAAGGGTCCTAAGTACCTAACTAGGTAAATATGGGTATGTGTAGTGGACTCTGTTGTGTTTGCATACAAAAATGCATTAATATTGAGTTCTTACGGCATTTGCCAGCTGTGTCAGAATTGCTGTAACGTTGTTCAGAATTCCTCTCTGTGCCAGGCAGCTATTGCCCCAGGTAAATGGCACACTGTGGACAAACCCCACAGGTACGTAACCTCCTCTGCGATGCAGAGTGAAGTGGAAGCAGCCCACAAGGGCAATGGAAATGTTTCCCCAGAGAATCCTCTGTTGGTGACTAAAGCCCCTGTATGTGGGTGTTAATACTGATGCAGTAATGAGAGCTGTAAGATATCTCCTCCGTTTAGACAAAATGAGTAAAAATATGCTTTGATTATTTAATCTTTTCAGTGCATCTCAAAAGTCCTGAGCTAGGTGCTCGAAGCCTTCATCGATCCTGCAGCAGAAGAGAACTTGCCACACTGAAATGCAGACAGCTGCAAGCAGGTGGGTGTTTTGTTGTTTTCATAGTGCATAAAATGGTCTAGAGAGCTAGACACCTTGCTCAGCATTTCTGAAGGTTTTGGATGAGTACAAAACTGACTGCTCAGCCTCTTACTAAACCATAGAGGTGTTCATTTTGCTTGTTCAGTATGGACTACATGCACACAGATTTTTTCTGTCCTGCTTATCCACAAAGCTAGGTAGCCATCTAGACACACATATGGGCAATGAAGGCTTGCAGGGTACAGCTCTGGCAGCATATTCACAAAACAACGATAACTATTGATACTTGTGAACATAGACATCTGCAAATGCATTGTGATATCCATGCACAAAGAGCTAAAATTAATGTTCTTAAAGCTCATTAATGCTCATAATACTCTACTGAGTTGCAGAACCTCTGTCCTACAGGACCTGACAATGGAAGAGCTTTCATTTTGCTCCATCAAAGAGCCTGGGTTGTAGGCATGTAGGCGCTTCATCCTCAATAATTCTTTGTCCCTTGGCATTTTTGCTGCTGTGTGAACCATAGCGGAGGATTCAGTGTGACAGAAACTGATTAAAACCAATCTTTGTCACATATGGTACCAACAGCCTACAGTCATCCAATGATAATGAATTTTCATCACTACGCAAATGTATCATTTTGAGACTAACTTGCAAGAGTTTGGAAAATGCATTCACTTTATCAAACCCCTGTGGAACTACTACTGCCACCTCTAAATTTCGTTAGAGGTGTTATCTGGTATCATGGCAAAATTAGAGGTTTCTCCCACTGTAGGGTGTCTTGGTGTACGGCACTAGATATACAGCCTGTACTTGTGGCTCAGAAAGAGAGTTTTCACCATAAGAAAGGGTAGTGGAGTGCTGAAATGTGTGGCTGTCTGGAAAATGCTTCTTGCTCATTTTTCTTCAAGAAAAATAAAAAAAAGACTAAGAGCAACTCTGCTCAATTTTCATGTACAGCACAATGAAGACAATTTGCAGTCAGGTGAAACAGTATTTGAGGACAGATTTCATGGAGAATTTCAATAACAGGTACAATGCATTTATAAATTGTGTTGTCTTTGTAGCTAGTGTTACTGGTGTAGCTTTGCTCAGCTGAATCTCCGTGATTTCAATATCTCATTCAGCTCTGAGAATCAGAAAGAGGATCGCACACTGAAAAACACCTGAGGCATCCATCTGAATTTCTGTTTTTTAAATGACCTTAGTATGGCAAATGCTAGGATTTTACTTCCTCTGGTGAAAGCATTTAGGGCACTATGAAGGTCATGTTTTGTGTTAGCCTTTTTCTAAGTAACCTCAGGGTCTTCCATCTATATTAAGCATTGGAGGGATGAGTCCAGGTTTTATTCTTTTTCCCTTTACATTTTTTTCAATAAAGAGCTCTCCTCTCTCTCTCAGCCCTTCACATCTCAAAATAAACTTGTTGGGGCAAGGAGGAATTTTGCTGAAATTCAGTTTTGATCCTGAGGTCCTCTAGGCTATTAAACCAACAGAGTAATTTAAGCAGTCATATCCTTGTTCTAAGGGCATGCTTTCGATCAAATTACTTTAAGCTATCGTATCTTCACACAGCTTTCTCCATCATATTAATTTGACAGACTTTTCGGGAACTTTCCCCAAGATTCTTCCTTCAAAATATGGTTCCAATGACTCATATGAGATGTAAAGCAGCAGTCCTAATTTTAGTGGCAAAGTTTCATCAGTATTAGCTTACCTGTAGTTATGTGCCTTCCCTTCAAGAACTGTTACTCTCTGGGCTTGCAGTACAAATGTTTAGAGTTTTGGAGGTTTTTTGGTTTTTGTTACAGCAATGCAAGCCGTGTGCTGTGTTCTCAGGAATGAAAGCAGGAGTGGATGCAAAAGTTAAGGAGATGGTTTTGGACGACTACGTAGGGCAGAAAGAGGCAGACTTGCTGTCCTCTGCAGTCCTGCCTGTCCTGCCCTTTGTGAAATTGCCCATGGACTAATTTATCTCTAGAATCACACATGAAGTTTGTTTTTAACGATGTTATATGGAGCAGGTGAGGAAAAAGTTAACAAGCTGCTGATAAGCCAAAGGGATGATTCAGGGACGAATGCTTGGGTTCACTCTCTTGTCTTCTTTTATTTAGTAGTCAGCCAAGATGCCTAAGAAATCAAATAATACAGTAATATGAAAATATTAGTGGTGTTTATGAGCTTTCTTTGCAATGCCAAAGGCTTTAACTAACCCAGCAACAAGTACAGCTTTTTATGTTACATGCTCCAAAGCCTGAACCTTGACTCTAGGTCTGAACTTAAGCTACTCCATGTAAATGTGTATGATTAAGGGCTTGCCCTGAATCTTACACCTATTTTCTTTCTGTCTTTTCAGGATGTGCAGAACCATTTAGTAAATTGGATGGTTGATGTTTTCTGTTTTACAATCCCTAACCTTAATTGCATCCTTGGCACTAACATTATTACCCTCAGGGTATCAAATCCTATTCTAAAACAGAATATAGTGCCCAATCCCATGCCCAATTTGTTCTTTTCCTCCACTTTGAACCTCTATGGGATTCTTAAATTGATGAAATATAACCACAATACTAACTCTAATTTTTACCTTTAGGTAAAAATCTTCTGCTAGAAGACAGTAGCAGTAACTGTGAGAATTTTTCTATTTCTCTCTGGAAACTCGAAAAGGTCTTGAAATAAAATAGGTTTTTGTGTATTTAGATTTTTCCAATATTAACTCTATTCCCAACCATAATCCTTACCCTATCATAGCCTGAGGATCACTAAAATGAAATCACAATAAAAATCCTGCTCAGAATAAGCACTTCTCCTTATTCTGTAGGCTGGGAACAATCCAAGAATAGAATAGGATTTTTAGACTTTAGATTTCTTAACTGTAACTCATAGACTTAAGCTTAGTTACAGACAATGCATCAATATTAAAAATAAAAGAGAACATAAGGTGTTAGGCTACAGTCCTAATCTTAATTACATGTTGTCACCAATCCTACGATAAGAATTAACAGCAGATATTGGTTACTGGTCACAAACACTACTCCTGTCTAAAAGGACAATGGAGAATCAAGCAGTGAAGAAAATCACATTTTAAAAGAGAATATAATTGAATGTCCTGGATATGCACAAGCCACCTTATCATCAGAGGTCTTACAGGATTCAGAAACAGAGCACCCAATGATCTGAATTTCCCAACCTTAAACCCAAAGTAATGCTGACTGCGGTCATACTCTGAGTAGAAAGTGCTGATTTTAAGAATTGTGTATACATTAGACCTTACCAGCACCAGCCCTCCTACAGTTTCCTCAGAAACTTCACTTGTTCACTTGCTTTGGGTAGGGAAGAGGTCATATTGTGCCTTGAAGGATTAAGTAGCATCTCATTTTCCTTTGACAAATGCTGTTGCATTGACTTTCTCTTGTGAGGGAGTATGTTGAACAAAAACTTCATCACTGCCTGACAGCAAAGAGCATGTATATCATTCTGAGAAATAGGGACAAATAGTGTTCAAAATGACAGAAAAATGAATGATTTGCAGGGCTGGGGGCTGCCTCCTTATTTGGCAAGCCCTTGCCCAGTAAAATAAGCTCTCTTTAAACCTATGTTTGTAGGTTGCAGTTTAAATTACAGTTACTTTTGCAGTATAAAGTCATATTCAACCATTGGTTGCTCCTTGCTCCCTTTCAATCCATAATTTAAAAGCATTTTGAAAGCCTTAATTGAGTCAGAGGGTTAAGCAGTCATGATAATTAATGTTGTTGCATGTAAGAAACAGATCTGTTATGCCATGAGATCTGAGAGCTACCTCAGATTTGTGTCTTTTTCATTCGTATTTACTGTTTATCTGTATTTTTTTGAGGTTTCAGTGGAAGTTGTCACAGGGAAAGAAAATTCTAATTATCTGAAAAAGAGTCCTCTGATGGGTCTGTAGGAAGCCTTCAAAAAAGAGAAAGAGAATATTAGCTTATAGCATGTAGATAGGTTGTTCAAAGATTTCTATGATTAACTTAATGCAAAAACCTTAGAATGTGTCAGTGATCAAACTGACCTTTTTCTCATGTAATGCCACTTACATATTTGTTATGAATGGACTACTACTACAAAAAAACGGGACTCTGATGTCACTTTTTGTTTGTACTGATAATTACATTACAACTAAGCTCACTTACAGAAGGCCTATGAAGCTAGACAAACTTCTAAATTCGACATCAGTAAAAAATATAATTGTACAACAATGCGTAAACTGAATTGAAATATGTAAAGGGTCTCTTAGGTGCTTTCACCTCAGTGAAGTTGTTACTTGATGAATATCACACAGCAAATTAGTGGGAGAAAGAGAAATATCAATTGCATGTTTAACAGTGAAAGGATAAATCCTAAGTATAGGTGTTAAGTAATACTGAAAATTAATTCTATATTGACATATCTTCTGTTAGTTCCATAATCTGCTACTCTTTTGACAATACTTTTTTGTTTAAAGTGATACTGATTAGTATAATTCCACCTTCTCAAAGTTTTCACGTGATATGTTAGACAATATTCTCCTGTTTAGACTGAGAAAGAGAGGAAATCATGAGGTTTATACTCACTTCGATCCAAGATTCCAGTTTTAGAAATGAACTTGAAGCTTATGTGCTCAGTGCCATAGAAAGTAATTTGTCTTTTCATAGAGCACTTTATGACAGAACTGGTACTTTCAGTAGGCAGACATGCAGAAGTCTGATTTCGAATACATGATTCCATAAATCCAGTCTGTGGGAATATCATGTTGACCACCTGGCACTTTTGTTTTTCTATTCTGTTTATCTATTTTGTTTTTCAAAGCTTTTTCTAAACCTTTTAAAAGTTGCAGATGGTGTTTTGTCACTATACCTTATGTCTGCTTCCAAACTAAGAATCAGAAAGGTTGAGGTTGGAAGGACTCTCTAGATATCATCTAGTCCAAACCCCCTGCTAAATCAGGGTCACCGTGAGCAGGTTTCTCAGGACCGTGTCCAGCCAGGTTTTGAGTATCTCCACAGATACCAATGGATATAAAAGCCTGAAGATACTTTATGTATTGCACCTATTCTTGGGAAGATTAACCCAAGTATTGTGGTACCCTTCACACTGGATGTCTAGCTCGTGGGATGTGTGCTATATTAATCAGATGAAATGTAAGCACTGTCCCTTTCAGAAAAAAGCCTCATATTAGACTCTCTCCACCTTGTCCTCCCACCTCCAAACAAGACTTTTTTCCTTCAGAGGCAACTGCTTGTCACGGTTCTCTGTGTGGTCTGACCCTCAGGACACCTTCAAGCCTGAGACTGCTGCCTGTCTGCACTCTTAGCAGCAAGGGTGTTATGAGGGCCAGTGCTGCACCGGCCTTCCTCCCTAGTTCTCCTCTTGAAGTCTTTCTCACCTCTATTTTTGAGATCACCCTCTCAAGCACTCACAAGGACTCATCGTTCTCCTTTGAAGATCTCCCCATCCTCCTGGTGGGATGGAAGAGAACCAAACAGTTTTATGAGCAGCCTGAACCCAGACTGAATTGAGGCTGACTGTAAGAAGAAATACAGAAGCCAGGGGTCCTGGAATGAGGGTTCAGGCTTCCCAGCACAGCGTATTTGCAGCTCTGACCATCTGGACTTTGTTACACAGGCTGTTTCCATCTGCCACCTGCTTGATGCCCCAGTTTCTTTTCTGAGGTTGATCCCATCTGGTTATAGTTTATGGTTCCTTTTCCTACACTATAGGAACTGCACAGCTCTCTAACCAGACACTACACAAGTTCCCACAAAGGCACCATCCATCCCCTTAGGAACCATAATGTTCATTGCAATTAAAATGTTTCCCGATTCCTTGAATCACCAAGGAACAGCAAGCAATATGACCAAAAAGACTGGTGCAATATGACCACGTCTCACAGTCCACCTGAACTACCGTGCAAGATACAGGAGCAAATGCATCTGTACAGAAATAGTTTTCACCATATCGAACTAAACCGAACATTTATGAAAACACTCCATAGAAACTTAAATGTGGGAACTAAATGGGCATCTTTTACGCTCCCACTAGAAACACTACCAGCTTCTGTTTACCAGCTTTGGAAACATTAAAGTTTAAATTGACCCTGCAGAAATAAGCATGTGGTAGCATTGTGGCTATGCAAATATCAGTTATGTTAGTGGGCTCCACAGTACAGCAAAAAGACTTGATAGGCGTTTCCATTACTGTGCTAGTAGTTGTTTATTAACATGGAAAGAGGCAGTCCAGGAGCTATGAACTACATCCTTTCCTCACAGACGGTGTTCCCAAGCACTCGGCCATCTGCTGGCCTGCCTACCTGTGATAATCACCCCTTCTCCCTGCCAAATTTTGTGCTGCACTATGCATGACATTTTAAGTGATTTAACGGAGTAATTGCATTTTTCAAATAATTTTACATGCCAATTAATTTCAGTTTATGGTTAGTCTGCCCTTCCACAAACAGTGCTAGAAAAAGACACAGGAAAGTGCAAACTTTGCCAGTTCTGAGTACTTCAGAGGGGGTGCTCAGGGCTCTGGGTTAAGAGTGTGGGTTGAGGTAGTAGGAAAGGGGTGTGTGGGGGGGGAGTGTCTGAACTTGATGGGTTTGTGATAGCAGCAGGGTTTGCAGGAGTAAAGGAGAGGGCTGTAACTGTGACCTGCTCTTCTGGGTGGTGCTGGGCCATCTAGGAGAGCTGGAATAGCTGCACAGGTTGTGAGAGCAGTGGTAGCCAGGGAGACTTGCTTTTTTCTCCCCAAAGTTTTGCCAAACCCATCCCTTATATCTGTCCTGCCCACCTTCCAGCTGCTGCCAGAGCTGGATGCTTGAGTCCTAGCAAAGGCAGCAAAGGGCAGCTGGGAGATCAGAGAGAGATCTGCCAGGAGTTGAGCAGAAATTAAAGGGCATCAAGCCTGGAGCATATACTTCCTGTCCCTAGACTTAATTTTTAAATAAAAAAAAGGAAATAGAGAAAGGCAGAAAGATATTCCTGCATCATTTTCAATGCCATTTATATATTATGAAACTGTAGCTACCCGAAGCACTGGAATTGAACATCTTTGAGCTAAGCCGTTATGGACTCTTCTTTCTTCATAAAAGTCTTTCCAAATGATGCAATTAAACCTTCTTATTAATAACTTTTGACAGATTTAAATAGTAAATTTCACCTTCAGGGACAAATTCTCTAATAAAAAAGCTCCAGCTTTGAATGTTTTGGATGCTCCAGAACACCCCTGTGTCCCACTGATCGACAGCGCGTACCCAACGCCATAGTCATCGCAGCTTCTTCTGCTGCCATGGGAGAGATGTCAGGCTGTAGGCAGGGCTTCCCAAAAAGCTGACAGAGGATTTGTGACATGAAACGTGAAGATTAAAGTGAACAAAATGGTGCAAGTCTCCAGTACCTACAAAGTCTTTGGGAATGTTGCTGATATCTTTATTGTTTTTGTGATTATAAGTGGTCTGAAGTTGCTCTCTACAAAGCTAATTTTTCAGATTACTTAAATGTCTGGTTTTATCCATTGTGCTAAAATGTCCGTGGCTAAAAATTAGAGACATTCTCAAGGCTGACAGATTCAAAGTATGACGTATTTGCTGGGTTGAATGCACTTCAAAGACCTTGTAACGTGCTATACTGATTGATTTTTATCAAGAACAGTCAAATTTTTTTTATTTCATCAGTCCTTACGAAAAACAGGCAACGTGTGCATGATGAGAGGGGAACTGCTTTAGGAAGAAATTGTTGATAAAAACCATAAACACAAACTACCATAAAGTTCTGGAAAAATATAGACCTTGTCCTCTATCATTTTTCTTGTTTTTTAAAATGAATTCAACTGCACTTATCAACAACTCTATGCTGAGAAAAGTGGCTATGTGAAGGTTTTTTGTTTGGAGGTGTGCGTTGTTTTTTTCTTTACTGTGGGGTATCATATGCACAACAGATTTTTAGTGGTTCTGACCACTTGCAACAACTTCTGTACACAAAATGTGTACCCGGGACCTTGAGCAATCAAATCCGTAGCAATTTATAGTGATCTCCCACAGTGAATTTAATCATGATCAAAGTTTTCATTACTTTATTTTGCAAAAATGCTGAAGCCTTTCCATTTCTTTCTTGAGGGGAAAATATACATAGTTCTGCAGGTTAGATCAAGGCTTTAAATAGTATTTGTGTTGGGTTTTAAGTCTTCAAAAATGAGGCAAACTGAACCCAGATTTTTCATAACTTGGTCTGCTCCTCTCTGTGTGACTAATCTATCCCTCATAATATTGTGAAGCCAAATGAGAAGCCTCTTAATCAAGGTATTGGACTAATGCCAGTAGCCTCTTAGGAACATTTACAAGAAGTATTCACCAAAATGTGACCTCCATCAGTGCCTTGAAGACCCTTTACCTATATGAAGTCCCAATAGCTGTTGCAAAAATGAATATTCATATAAAGCATCCAAGGACTTGGAGTGATGCCTGAGGTGCTTTTCTGAATTTCACACACTTCACAATTGTTTTGAGAGGAAAGAAAATCAGGAAACTCAAAAGTGTGATATTTATACTCGTTCAGAGTATGAAAGATGTTTACATAATGTTGTTCTTAGCTATAGAATCGACAGCACTATTTAAAGCCAAAAGAAATCTAAATCACTCTAATGACCTTTCTTGGGCTGTGGAAACCTGAGCCTTTTCCATCCCGTCAGGTATTGTAACATATTTCTGTAATTATGCATGGGGAATATGTAAATACAACTATTGTGTGAAAGAAAAGAGAATATATGTTAAACAAAGCTATCTAAAATATGTCTGCTTAATGCCACCAGAAAGCTGTTAAGCATTTGGGATAAGAGTAATAAATTGCCTTTTTTTCCTAGGCACTTATAGTGCCACACTGATGTAGTGACCCAGCACTTCAAAACCTTCAATGTATTAATCCTTACAACACTTTAGCAAGGAAAGGAAGCTCCCTCACTCCTTTTATGCTGCGTGGAAGGACAGAGAAACACCATTATTGACTCAGAATCACATGAGGATCTGTGCCTCAAAAAGATTTAAACTGAGTTATCCAAATTCCAGGTCAGCAGCCTAGCTGCTTTCCTCTCTTCCCCCCCTTATAAAAAAAACAAAACGCTTCTTTTTCCAACCAGTAATACTACATAAGCACAGAAAGAGGACCTTCCACAGGGAACGTATCAATGAAACTGAGGTATTGGATTCTTTATAAACTCTCAAGGCTTCTTAAAGTCTTTTGGAATCTTGTGCAACCTTTGGGATTGCCTATTGACATTGGCAAAAATACTATCCCTCTCATATTTTGCAACTTACGTGATCAATTTGTACAAAAGCAACCAGTCATCCCTGTTGGGGACTCATTATTTCCAAACACAGCTGTAAGGGTGGCATGAGCAAATAGAGTACAAAGGGCTGAAGCTCAAAGACAGAAGTGTGACTATGAGTGAAAGGCTGGAGGACTTGAGTACTAAACAAAATCAGGAACAAACAGACAAGTAATAGGAAGGTTAAAAGTGAGAATAGCTAGGGACAAAGCAGCAGACAGTATGAAGGAGCAGAGAAATGGTTCAGTGCAGAAGAACACCTTGAGATGGCAAGAAGAGCATTCTGACAGGAACAGGGAAAGATCAGAAGGAACAGAAACCCTAAGTAAGAAAGAGGACAAAAAACTGCGCTAAATCCTGCTGTTAATGGACAGAGGACCACCCACTGAGGATGATGGGAGAAGAGGAGGTTGGTTTTGAAAACTTCTTTGATGGTAGGAGGTTGGGTGCATGAAGGAGTCTTCTGGAGTGATACAGAAGTGAATGGAAAAAAAACCTAGGAGGGAGTGGGACAGATGTCTCTTCCTCACAAGCAGCTCTCTCACACCTGTGCAGAGTACCACTGAGATCATCTCCTAGAATGGAGGATACTGGTTCCCCCTACATCATGCCTGGAAAACACATTTGCAAATCTGCAATGCTCTTTACCTTCTCCTGTGAGCACAGGTGCTGCAGCTGCCCACGGCCAGCTTTTCCAGACATTGTTGCACGTGGACCTGGGAGAACCCAAACTCATCTACTGCATTTTCTTGCCTACCTGGCACAAAAATAACCCCAAATTGTTTTCCAACCTGTGAGGTTGAATCTCCATTCTCATTCTTTAGCTCCAGTGCCTCTAAAACATCTTTCCTCCTCAGACTTTAAAGGTGCTATGTTATCTAAGTTCTCCTTCCATTCCCCTGATTCCTCTTCATTTTTTTGTTTACGAGACAATTTTTCCTGCTTTTAAGCAAAACTACTAATTTGCCATTCCTTTTTTTTTTTTTGTAATATATTATAGTCTAATGAGATTTCCAAGAGTACAAATAAGACTTCCCTTGATTTTTTCTCATGTCACTGGTTTAATTCTGTGCCTCAGCAGATGCCATCTTTAACTTCCCAATCGCTTGGAGAAATCTCAGCTTTCTTAATTTCATCATAAGCCACTCAGGCATAGTTTATTTTACACTTCTCATTAAAAGTCTATATTTTCATTCCACAAAATCATTTGTAGAATAGCTTTTTGGAAGAGCAAATGTCATTACTATCTCTGTGTTTGCATATATTTGCATTTAGTACATGAAGGATGGCAGAAATGAAGTTAATTTTTAATAGGTATGTACCTGTGTCTTTCATAATACCTTAGCACTGTTTCTCTACTTCCTTCAGTACTTGTTCACTATCCCCTTGATGTTATGATTTGGCTTAATTTAAGCCTGACAGGTGCCTCCTTCTGAGGCGTATGCCAGTATTGTGGATACAGAGAATATGACTTCTATTGGTTTGTGAAGTACCATTCTTCTGGTGAGCTTCAGAGCTGTATGGACTCTGCAGTTCTCCTACCAGCATTATTAGGCTACACTCATACGCACCTAATAGAATCTTTTTTCGTGTAACTATCTTACCATGACCAGCTTCAGGCATAGCACTGGAACCCCTGGAAACTGGATGTGCATATTTTTTTCTTGAACAAAATAGATGCAAGTGATCAGATTTAACTAGAGATCTCATATTGCTCACTCTGTTTCCTTAACAACATGTAGGGGTGTATCCACAAGAGCTATGAAGGTATAGAGAAGGGAGCTCCTTTCTAGTGAGGTAGCTGATACTCTAAAAGTCTCCTTCTCCAATGACTATAAGGCAAGAACAGAGAGATTAACTTCATGTGGCCTTAGCTAGTATCTGAGTTTTGAATTTTAACCATTGCTAGAATAACACCTTCTCACCCACTAATAAGGCAGTAAATTGGTTTGCAGCCAGTTCTTGCCCTTAGATGTTTCCCATTCACTTTGTGAACAGTAGCAAACCAGAGTCTGAGTGCACCAATGGTCAGCAGCAGTTATGAAACAGCTTAGGAGCCTTTAGAAATATGGATGTAAGGAACAAATTCCTCTGTTCTGTGATTCTACTGCAGTTGGTGACTATTATAAGAATAAGGTATTTGATCTTTGATTTCAACACAAGCTGTGCCTGGGCATGAAGTTTTATTGAGAAACTCTATAAAACCCCCTCACCCTGCTGTTTCCCAGCTGATTGATGACTACTTTTGGAAAGCTATCACTTTCACAGTTTATTGTGCATTTAACAAGCACTAAGTAATTTTTGCAAAATGTTACCATTTTAACTAGTGAGCCATGCATTGTTAAATAAAAAAAAAAAATAAAAAAAAACCCCTGACAAAAAATACTGAAGTTGAAAATGTCTTTTTTTCTCAGCAGCTTTAATCAGATAGTATTGCTGGACTTATCCTGTATGCACTTAGCTAGGTCTCTGGGTGACATTAAATGATAAAATAGGATCTGGCCTTGCAGCCCATTGCATGCTGCAATTTCCACTAAAAACAGGAGACCATTCCAGTTATGCAACAGCTATGCAAAACTTACGCTGTTTTTCACATCTGGGACTTGTCAGTAGACGTCTCTAATCAGCTTCCTTCTTTGGGCAGGAAGGGATACCAGTAAGTTCCATGTGAAGAGTACTTTCAGGTCAATAATTTTCCCTCACAGATATAGCCAGCATCCATTTCATAAATGTGCAAATTCTGTTACAGAGTGACTTGTTAGAAATGGTAAACAGCAAATACATTGCAAAA
This sequence comes from Rhinoptilus africanus, assembly GCA_013400135.1. Taxonomy (NCBI): domain Eukaryota; kingdom Metazoa; phylum Chordata; class Aves; order Charadriiformes; family Glareolidae; genus Rhinoptilus; species Rhinoptilus africanus. Next base: position 214,873 of record VXBO01010633.1, read on the forward strand.
CCATCCACAAAATATCAAGCCAAAGTCTTCAAAAAAAGCTAAAGAAAGCCTAGCCCTGATTTGAACTTTGCCCTGATTTGAGAAAGGGGATAAACTAGATGACCAACTTATCTTCATTAGTAGTTTCATTCTATGGTCCTGTACTTTAGCAGCTAGAAAACTTCTTTTTCCAAAAGCACCGCGTGCCCAGCAGTCCTCAGTGTATTTAGCTGTACAACAATCTTTGGTGATGTGAGAGGCACAATCATGCACATAGAATCATAGAACCATAGGGTTGGCAGGGACCTCTGGAGATCATCTAGTCCAACCCCCCTGCCAGAGCAGGGCCACCTTAGAGCAGGTTGCACAGGAACGCGTCCAGGCGGGTTTTGAATGTCTCCAGAGACGGAGACTCCACCACCTCCCTGGGCAGCCTGTTCCAGTGCTCTGCCACCCTTGAGAGGTGCTGCTGTGTGTGGACTTTGGCTTGATGCTTCTCTCACTTGCACCAGTGTAAAGCAGGACAGATATCAGTAAAGTCAATGAAAATTAAAAAGTCTCAAAGTGAGAGTGAAAGGGAAATTAGTCCCTTATCCTTAGCAGTTGATTATATTTAACACCCTGGAGAAAAGCCAGGAGGCATTTCACACTCTAACAATCCCGTCATTAATACAGATCCTGAGGCTGTTAATACCTTGGTAAAATATTTTCAGCTGTTTATAGCAGCAGCATAATTTCATTTGAGAAGAAAGAAAGTTCTAGTCTCAGTAAATATATTGGTTTATTGTGATCTCTGTTTTCATTTACTTACAGGAACTGTATAATGGAAAACCTTCCTAGAGGTAAAATAGAAAACTAAGAAATGATCCTTTAAAAACCACTAATCAAAATGAAAAACAACTTCAGTGAAGGAGGATGAGCGCAGGTATTTATCATCCTTTTTTCTGACTTACTAAGTGACACTGCAGATCTATAATTTTTTTCAATGTCTTTTCCAGGCACAGCTCAAGTTTGCTGGGGATAGATATCTTCCTTTCCCTCTCACAAAAAACAACAGATACCCAACTCAAATGTCCATCTTTGTGATTGCAACTGGACAGGTGGCTGACCATTTTCAGGAGTTTAGCAGGCAGGACTCCACTGGGATGGGGAGGGTGGGGAAGGGTGGGGAAAAAAGCCATACTGTCCCAAGCAGACCTTTCCCTTCATCTCTCTGTGGCACTGGGTGGCAAATGTGCCTGTGCTTTTGCCAGGGAACCCCTGGGATGAAGCGAGACTCTGTGCCCTAAGCCAGGGAGAGGTGACTGGATCCAGGCCAGAGCAGAGGCAGCAGGGACAAGGGCCCCATAGGGGAACCATAAGTGGCATAAGTTAATAAGCTTTAGCAAGGATTTAATTACCAAGGAGCTGTGCTCTGAGTAGAAGCCTCAAAATGGACAGAAGGTCATTTTAACCAGTGAAATGGTTAATCAACTTAGTGGAACTATTTATCAGAACATCTTTGGTGGGAGTAGCTACCTACGGATTTTGAAAAACAGGGATCTTGGGCATTTTAAAAAATATTCATTTGGTTACTGCTTGCATCTGACTTAAAGTTTGTTCGTATATAAATACCCACAGTGGTTTTTTTCCATTTTTCATTCATTATCTAAGACATATACTGTTGTAATTCTGTCTTTCCTGTAGAAAGAATTAATATATAAGAGACGTTTTGATAAAGGTATCAATACACAAGCAATTGCATGAATGCTTAGTCAGTGCAGCTGTCAGCTATAAGGCAGTGATGTGGCTCTCATTTTGCACTTTCTATGCTTTTATGCTGCTGTCTTTTAATATTTTCTCTTTACTCATGGTCTCTTTTTTGGAATTTTTAAACATGGATCTGCTATGCGTGGTTAGGGCTCCATTCATATTTTGGGTTACACAGTAATGGTCGGGAGTTAACAGTCAGTTTGTTACATGAAAATCCTTTATAAAATTCCATTTTAAACCCTCCTATGTTTGCTAGTACTGTAGTTATTCACAACCTGGTTTCGGCCCAATCTTAGTTCAAACATGATTTAAGTAAATTTCTTAGCTCTCTCGGTGGCTTTGGTTGCTTTTGTCACCGTAATACTCTTCGAAAGGTGAACAATAATGGCAAAAGAAAAATTCCTGGAAAGAGATACTTGATGGAAAGGGAAATTGAGGGTAAAGCATACAGCCTATATCAGCGACTCTACTTAGTAGTAATGAGGTGAAATCCAGTAAGTACAAACATGGCATACATAACTAAGCTGAAATCTGGCACAAGCACTGTCTCCCTTCGGATACTGCATTTTCTAAGTCCTGGTTCTGAGCCTATCGTGTGACAACTTCACATATTCAGGGTATATTAAACAAGATTCATTTCTTTAAAAGCAAAAAGTGATGGTCGTCATCATTGGATGCAGAGTTATTATTAGATATTGATAGAAGGCGCTTTCAGTCAACTAGATGTTCTTCACAGCAATCATAAATTCTTTGTGTTCCTCTCCTTCTCTGCTGGTGTAGGGCTTTAGGCAGTTTTCTCTGGACCATTTAATTGTCCTGTCAGTACGTGTTGGAGACCTGCTAATTCATGAGCCAGTAAGTCTGATTTATGGTGCATGACGTCACTATTGCAAGATGGAAGAATAAAGTGAAGAGGTGCTTAATATCATAGTAATATTAATATTCATATAGCAGAGTTAACTGTGTTCCTATGCAATTTTTTGTCCTCTCTTGTGCTGTGAAGATTAGCTTATGTTTACACAGCACAAAAAGTTGCCTGAAAACTGGATCAGAAATAGAATTTCCATGATAAAAAGTTTTATTCCTTTTACATAAGGTTCATGTAAAATTAACAACTACGACAAAATAACACAGCCTCTCCTTTTCTAGGTATAACAAGATCACTGTTGATTCTGAAATTTGGGTCACTGAATATTACATTGTTCAGAGTCAAAATTTTAAAAAATCATAACAAATTATTAGTCTGACATCCCACAGAATTTCAACCAGAAATTCCAGCCTCAAGCACACACTTTGTTATTGAGCTACAATACATGGTCTGGAAAAAGTCTGCGTATCTAGTGCCATGCTAAGAAGTGCCTAATGCTCAAAACCACTTAATATTAGTGAGCATCCAAAGCAGAAAAATTTATATATTTTTTTAAAGTTGTGAGTTGTTGGAGTAGGAGACAGACTGACCTAACTTCTGAATAAGCTGTACTGAGCCGGCAGAACCAGGAAGACAGCATTTCTAAAGTGAATTAGACACTAAACATTAACTGATCATTGTAGCTACCAACTTACTGTGGGGATCTGGAAATTACTTTGCCTAGAATGCTAAAACAGTGAGAGCTGGTCTAGCTTGTGGCGCATTAAAGGTCAATGGGACACATGCCCTAAATTCACCTGCAATAACATATGACTCACACACTCCAATGCTGAACCTATATTCTCAAAACTGAAAAGCATCTAACTGTTTATGTATGCATATGTAAATAGTGGCATACACTCTTTAAAGCTTGAATCTTACCAGTGGGGTGAATTTTCTATTGTTATGACTATACTAGTTTTACTAATTTGATTTAATTAACCAGCTGGGACAGAAACCATGGAAGAAACCATGAAAGAGTTTAGAATGATGCCTTGGCACTTCCATGTCATATCAATACTGAACAAAGACTATTGTAAGGATAAAGCTGGATGCTACAGAAGAAAGCAAACAAATAAGCAAACAAAAACTTTTTCACGAGCAATAGAACTAAAGAAACCTTCTTTCCAATAGATTTCTGACCTTAATTCCCACCTGTTTTCTTCCTGCAATAATTTCAGCTCAGTGTTCAGCAGCAGCTAAATAAGGGACATAACACCAACAGTCCAGAGATGAGAAAGATAGCAAATCAGCTCTTTTGTAGGATTGCTACATTTTTCTTCAAGTGGGGTACCGCCTCAAATCTTGCTTCAACTCATTCCTCCTTCCTATTCTCGTGTTTCTCATTCTGATCAACAGCCAAAGAGTTGTGTCCTAAAACCCATAAACTGAAATTCTGCTTCCTTTTTTAATAGTCTTATCCATACAGGTAGTTGATGAGGCCAGAAATAATCTGTCAGTCATTTATAAATAAAATGACCTCTTCCATTTCCATTAGTTTCTTGTAATTTCAGGGGAAGCAGAGTGGAAAAGTTCAGTGTTTTCCTTCCCTTTGTCAGTATTCATGGTCAGGGATATGTTCTGAGCTTCTGAAACAAAGCTTCTGGTTTTATTACAATTTTTCTGAAAAAAATGTGTAAGAAAATCAGTGTTTTGTATGTGCTTCTCTCTTTTATGCTAGTTCAATTCTTCTTTATTCCCCATTGCAGATGATCCAAGTACACCTAATCTGTTACTCTTGACTTGTCTGCTACATTATGATATAAGCTTGATGTAAGCCCGGAAGTTATGGAGAGCAGAGGAAGAAGTTGCACATTGTTCTAGAGATTAACGGAATATAATAGACAAAACTTGCTGAAAAATTCTAATGAAGAAGTACCTAGGATGACAAATCCTAGGTACTGGGATCACAGTTCACAGTTAAACAGGTTCCAGGTCATTTATGATAACTAGTATTCATTGTGATTCACCATCCCTGGAGGTGTTTAAGAAAAGAATAGATGAGGTACTTAGGGACATGGTTTAGAAGGGGTTTTTGTCAGGGTAGGTTAATGGTTGGACTTGATGATCTTAAAGGTCCCTTCCAACCTCACTGATTCTATGATTCTATGATTCTATGATCACAGTTTAATACAATTTAAAAACACAGCACTTTCATCTAGCAACAGGTGTTCATTTCTTCTGAAAAATCTGATTCATTCTGCTCATGTAAAAACCTGTCTCATAAAATATGTATATACTTTCAATGTTAACTTGATGTATACATCCAATGAAGGCTTCACTGCAATTCTGAGAGTTCTTGTCTTCCTATGTGCTGTATAGGTTGCTTTCCCAATAAGAAGGGAACAAGTAACTGCAAGACTTTTACTGTGAAATACATCACTTAGCTGAACAGCAGGAGAAAATATAGCTAAGTCAAATGCTTCAGCCAAAGGGATTCCAGTTATACTCTCTAGAGTTGATTTTAAGGGTAAGCAATGCTGAGTGCCAGAAACCCAATTCAGAGTTCACACTGAACAGTAGACTATTTTTCAAAAAAGAAAAGGAACAAAAAGTTTCCTATTGCTATCATAAAAACCAAAGCTTGCTTGGGGAACAAGAGCTCCAGACACAGTAATGCAACAATCCTTCTTTACATCAGCTGAGGACTTGACTCCCAAGTTCTCAAGACGTTTCAGATATTTGTGAATCACTTTTTTCCATCAGAATGGCCCAGCCTTTCCTGCGGATGGAATCTCATAACTGCTTTACAGCTCACTGTTGGCACTGCAATTTAAGCTGTGTCACGATTATAAAGGGAAATGGAATGTCTTATGGAAACTGCAGTGCAACTCTGAAGCTAGAACTCATCCAGTTCACAGCTGGGATGCACGATTGGCAGATGCACAAAACTGACTTATGCCACAGTCATATTCTTGATGACCAATGTGCCTCAACAATTTTTTTTTACAAGTGATGGGTTTTTCCTGCCAACTGATTTTACAGAAGTGTAAATTCATTGGACCCTAGCTGCCACATTTCCACTGTGTCCTCACAGATGGGTAATACCATAGTACATCACACATTCCTCAGATGTGTCTAAGGTCAAGAGTCCTTAGAACATATTTCTCAAATATGGACAGATAAGCAGATAGTAGACTCCAGAAATGATCTGCTTATAAGAGAGGAAACAGTAAAAGCAAAAA
>VXBO01010633.1:228393-283072 GCA_013400135.1 Rhinoptilus africanus
TCTGCATTGCCAATTACCAACTGGTCCAAGGAATTTGATTGTACTGTATTGTAGCAGTGCATACTGTACTCCAGCACCTATTTACCTGCAGCAGAATGTTGTAGGGTTTGCCAGATGTCCTAAAATTACCATTAGCAGAAGCACAGATAAAGGTAAAAATGAATGATTTATTAATAGAATTTAGACACACACAAACTATTCACAAAGACTTTTTCAGTGACTCATGGAGAAAAAAATAAACAACTGATCTTTAACTACTGTTACTCTGAATGAGCTCTAACTTTCTCACTCAGCACCTCAGCTACCAACCTGTCAATGAGATTCCTCAACTTTTTCCTTGGGAATCTATTTCTTATGTAAGCCCTTCATCTTGCAGTTTGCCTTTAGGGAAGACATGGTGGTCTATGAGTCTATCTAACTTACAAATGCAAGCTTCTCCACAAGGTCCACTGAGATTCAAATTTATCCAGCATGCACACTGTCATGCAGAGTCCTGTGAGTATAAATTAATTAGGTTGTTGAGCTCAACTTTTTTTCTGAAGGATTATCACCCACTCGTAGACTTTTTTACTCGATGATGCCTCTGGGCAGGGTGGGATAGAATGATTGCTGATCCAGAACACAAGTGGAATCTCATAACCACAATCTTGGGGCTAAAGTATTCCCACAGTTTAGTAGCTAACCCGTAGGACAAATTAGGTCATTAAAATAGACTGGGATTCTTTGCTTCTTCTCATGTCTAATCAGATTATTAGTAAAACAACATAATCATCCGTGAAATAAGAAGTTATTTTTTCAGATTCCTGAAGTGTCTCAGGTTCTTTCCAACATCTAGGATCTATGGATGTTTCTGAGTCAATGTAAATGATAGCACCCCATTGCATGCATGCTTCATCTGCTCCCATCAACCTTCCACTCCAGGCATATTACTTGGAGTGTTATTTTTGTTGTTAACATTCCAAGNTCATCTCCATCCTAGTCTTCATTCTCATATTTTCAAGGCTTGACTGGATAAAGCCTTGTCTGAGCTATGTGCTGGTATTACTTTGTGCAGGATGTTGGACTAAAGACCTTCTGAGATCCTCTGTGACCTGAATTATCCTATGCACCAATTCATAAAACAAAAAGCATTCAATCCCTAGTGCACTTTTAAATTTTGGTTTATAATAACAACTAGTAATCAATTAAGAAAATTCTGAAGTTTAATCTTCCTCCTCTCTACCTAGTTTTGTTGTTTTAATCTTCAAACCTCCTGGCCCTAGCACGCAATGCCATTCCTCTAGATACACACTCTCATATCTTGGATGATCCAATTCAATGCTCAGTCCCAGCTTGTCCCACTTCCGAAGAACTGACTTTCTCTTTGGCCAAAAAAAATTACTATCAATGGCTTAAATTATTTTTAAAGTAATTGACAAATGTAAAAATCATAATTAGGAAATTATGATCAGTCAAAAGCCCTAATTCTTATTACAGATACAAAAGAGTTGGTACAGGGTAAAAGTGTAAAATATTTTCCCCAAATAAGGTTTCATTCTTCACAATAGCTTTTTCAATGGAGAATTCATGCTCTGAGTTTTCCAACATGATCTGGTGTTTGGAGCACTTAGGTTGAGCCATTCACAAGGAACCTGGTTTTCAAAGGGCCAAGTCCTTTCAATGTGCCCAGCAAAAAAAAGGTAGCAGAGAAAATTGTGTACCTTTAATAATGAAGTTCTGAAATTTGCAGGTGTGCCCAAATCACTAAAGAGCCTGCCGAAATTGGAGTCACTGACCCACAGGTTCTCTTTTTAAAGTGCAACCTACGTACTTTCTTAAAGATTTTCAGATGTACTGCAGCATAAGCTCATGCCAGGGTAATAGACCAAGCAACGAGCAAGGAAAGACTTGGTACTAAGAGTCCAGGGGTTTGTTTCCAGTCTTCTCACTGTTAATAAGAACTTTCAGAGTCTGGCCCCAGTTTCAGTGCATCCAGGGTTAGATAACTCTGCTCTGTCTCTAGAAGATGGGTAAAGGTCCTTACATTTCAGCCAGGGAGGAGAATGGAAGGCATGAAGAGTCTTTCATGAGTCCTCTCAGAGGACCATTAACCAACTCAAAACATCCTCAAATGGGAAAATATTGATATTTGCTTCTGAGAACTTAGAGGGAAGTTTACGGAAATTATCAGTCCTCACCATACATTTCTGAAGGGAAAATAAAGTCAACACTGGAAATTAATTGTCTGGGAATGGAAGGATAATGAGAAGGGCTGCAGAAGGAATTTTTCTAAGACTTTTTTTTTGGCATATCAGACTTACTCCTCACTTCTTATCTTTCAAGGAGAGGAGTCTTCTGAAGAAGCTAGAAAAGGAATCAGAAATGTATGAAAATGCAAGAACAAGGTGAAGAGGCGATAAATGCTGCTCTAGTGCTTGGAAGGGAAATGGTAACTCCAAAGTTCCTCCTTTTCAGCCTTCTTATTTGCACTTTCTGTGGCAAACTACCACTCATGGATGTGTTGGTTTTTTCTGTTCCATAGAAACAATAAACAGTAGAAGTGTTCTATGTCTTAAAATAACTCTTTTTATCATTCAAGACCAACTGCTTCAATATGAATCAAATAATCTGTCTGATTGTCAAATTCTGCTACCTTCAATGCTGCCTCTCTTTATTAGAGGCTTTTCCTTACCCCATGAAAGCCTTTGTAAATCCAGCCAACCCAAACTATTAAATATTTTATGGATTTTTGATAATAAAAAAATATCCTGCATCTGCCTTAAAATTGTTTTTTTAAGGGCTCATGATCAATCAGGCTTGGGTAGCTGTGAGCTCAAAGACTGTGATCAATGATAGAACATCTGATATATGCCCTGATTTTCGTAATAGGTCTCTAAATAGATTCAGGAATGCATTTAGTTGTTTAAATATTCATACCTGTTCCCCTGCAGGCATGTTCTAATATGTTTAATTTGGAAGGACAGTCAAACTCACAAACTTTATCCCCCATCTCAAGCACCATGCCATTACTATGTCCTCCTAAGGTGCTGTTAGCAACTGTCACTCTGCAAGATGTATTAGCAAGAGGTAAGTTAATTATTAGTTGGAAGAAAATTTATGATATGCTGTGAAACTTCACATGAAGTGTGGCTTGGAGAAGAAAAAAAAAAGAAATTAAAAAAAAGAAGAAAAAAGAGAGAGCATAAGTAAATGTTAAGCCTTGGGCATTACATTTACATTTATGAGATCCTCTACGATTTATTTCTCCAGCTTGTTTTCCTAAAAATGCCTTGGGTTTGTTTCAGCTAAAATACACTATAATGTTTATAACATTAATTTGTTTAAAGTGCCCCTTACTCTGTGACTATTCAAGTACAAAAGAGAGTGCCCTGGAGCAAAACTCAGCTCATAGTCATGGCTTAGAGCCATCCCAACGCAGCTATAAAACCTATATATGTACAACCCCTTACCTGTTCCCATCCATCAAAAGCTGCATCAAGTCACCACCATAACCAAAGTTACGAACTTTCCTCAGTCAGTGTCTGGATTTGTAGCCAGGATTACAACATGCCCTTGCAAGAAGGGTGAAGCTGGCTGTGAACAGTTTCAGCTCTTGACACTCAGTACTGGAGGAGCCACATGATCCTCTGGATGGTAGCTCAGGGCCAGAAGGTTCTTGATGACATTGATTAATTATTCCTGTTTTATTGCTGCCTTTGATGTCAGTAATGGCGTGTTAACATGACTACTTGTAAGTCAGTAGTAGAGGAAACAGAGTAGGCCAGTAGCTGACCTAAGACTAAGATGTCCTGTCTGCTAACAAAACAGCCCTTCATGTCTTTCACCACTTAAGTGTTCCCAGACAATTAGTAACTGTTGGCAAATCTTGACTCCAGTGGACCATATTAGTATGATATGATGGAATAATTCCACTATTCCTGTGCTATTTATAGCTTCAGAGACCTTGCCTTCTTGGCTCAGTGCAAACTCATGACCTATAAGAGGCAGCACATTTTACTGCAATTTTTTTTGGCATCAGTACTCTCTCTCTTCAGAACTAGTTGAATTGGAATGGATTAAACAGTGGTATGTAAGAAAAGATGAATAAAGCGAAAAAGAGGCTTTATCAGAAAAACAAAGTTATCTGCATATTTTAAGTTGACAGGAAAGCACTGACTTAGAGAATTACTGCAGAGCATTCTATAAACAAATTTCAAGGAAACAAGAATTGTTTACATTGTTGAAATTATTTTAAATTTTAAAGGGAGTGCTTCTTACTGAAGAAAGCAGAAATGCCAGATGAAGATGAATTTTTTTGCAACTGAAATCAAAATTTAGCTTTGCAGTGCCAAAAATTAATTTATTTTTCCTCCTTTTTCTAAAACATTCCCATTATCCTCACTGAGTTACTTTTCCAGTAAAACTTGATTTTGACCAGTTCTTATAAATACAAAAGAAAATTGGATTTAGAATTTGAAAAAATATTTGTATAAACCGAAAAAAAAATCTTTTATTCAAGGAAATGGATTGGGACAACCGAGTTTCCGAAACCAACATGCAAACACAGAGAAATTAAATGGAAAGTGCTTACTCAGAAAAAGGATGCAAGTGACAGAGTCTTAGAAGTCGGAGAACTCTCTTCTGAGGCAGCTATCTGAAAAAGACTATAAAGTCACAAGACACTACTGGTATTCCCAAAAGGCTTTTTTCCATTAGTAATTTTTATAAACTGTGAACTGATTTTGCTGGAGCGAAATCATAAGGAGGACAACTTTGAAAGTGGTGCCTTGGGAACTACATACATAAATCCTGTTGTTTGCTAACAGGATTTGTGAACAGAAGTCCCCAAGCACTGCATTACAGACTGAGCTCCAAGAGGATTAAAACACACTGAACGTTTCTTTTTCAAGCCTCTATTTTTATTCCCTTTCTTCTTCCTCAGTGTTCAAGATGACACCATCTTCACTACTAGACAGAGCTGGCTTGTAAGGAAGTCTTTGTGAGGTGCAGTGAGTATGTTGTAGGTAATTTCTCACTCTAATGTCAAATCTAATACAGCATTATGCAGTTTGTTACATCTGGAAAAACCTTAGGAAGTCGGAGAGTTATTCTGGAGCTCCATTGATTCAATGAAGAAAATCAGAAGGATCCATGACTGTCACTTACCAATTTAAAAAGGATAATCTAAAACAAGGAGAAGCTGACATGAGAAAAGAAGACAACCTGGATCTCTGCCTCAGACTCCCTGGGGGAAAGAAGCTGTTCTCCCTGCTCTGGAGCACAGTGACAGCAGGAGGAAGGAAGTGATGCAAAAAAGGTTAAAAGGTTCTTTCCACCAAATGAACTGGGACCCAGTGAGTGCCCGTGGGTAGGGATGGCTGCAGCCACATCTGGTTGCTGAAATGTGCCCGTTCACTGCTTTGTAAAGAAAATACAACCCACTGGTGAATCATTTAGTAATTTTTCAGTGATCTAGCTGGGTTTTAAAGAAAATATAAGACATCCATTATTAGGCCTGAGTGCTTTACAGAATTTGAAAAATGCATTTTATAAATCAAGAGTTGGAGCAGAAGGTAAAATTTACCCATCTGTCAAAGACCGGTGCAAAGTCAATGTACTATTTACTTTGTCAAAATAAGTTTAAGCGAGACCTGCGATTTCATGCTGGCCTTTCCCAAAAGGATGAGCTTCAAGATCATTCAAATGGAAAATAATCATCTTAAAAATGAATACTCTAATAGAGGAAAAGGAGAAGTTTCTTGACACGGAGAAATAAATAAAACTCCCAGCTAGTATTACTGAGATAAATGTCTGCAGAGAGTTAGAAAGAGAGACAGCATATTTTTGCAGCATCACAGCCAGGAAATTGAACAACACTTTAGCTTGAAAGAGGTGCTATATTCCAAGCAGAAACAGCCCCGCATATTTAAAAAAGTAAAACAATCTAAACATGTTAAACTCCTTTGAAACCTAATTTAATATTTCTTCAGTAATTCCAGGGGACATAAAAGATTTATTTTAAATTCTCTTTCTAAATGCCATCTATCTGTTTCCATGATGGCTGCTTAAAGAGGAATCGGGCAGAAATAATGCTGAAATGCCTCTGAGTGGTTTTTATTCTTGAATGCTGCCTGTCCTTAGGACAACTTTGCCCTTGCTCTTATCCTCATGTATTAATTTCCATGAAAGAAAAATGTCACTGTTCTGAACTAGTAACATCTTACATCAATTTAGTACTGGTGTAAAGGATTGTTTCACAAGGTGTCAGGTTGACAAAGGATCACAGGATAGCAAAAACCAATCAAGGCTATGAAACGGAACAGTAGCAGATAGGTTCGTCTTACTGAGTTGGGGTTAAATGTTAATGGCTGATGTCTTCATTATTGTCTTTTTATGTATATATACATATATAAATATGTATACATAGACACATTTTAGGAAGCTTTTTATGTTAGACCCACAGCTTGAAAGGGGCTGTTCAGTGTGTTTGGCAGATTCTTCATCTGCATAGTGTCATCTATTTAATTAGTCATATTTTGAGGCATGGTTCTTGGTTCTAGTCTGTTTTTATTGACTGTACTTTCAAATAATTATCTTGGGCACATCTCTGAAGTTTTTATAAAAATACTCCAAGCCTATAAATAATAGATCTTTCACTTGATTCCAAACAGTAACACGTTATTCAGCAGGGTCTTACTTGTTTCTTTAAAGTTTAAGAGAAAGCTCATAGGAAACTGACTTTTCAGAAAGCTGTGAAAGTAGATGGACGAGTGAATAGAACTCTGGTGTGGGACTCTACATGACAGCCACTCCTAGGAAGAAATCCTATGCTGTGAGGGTGGTGAGGCACTGGAACAGGTTGCCCAGAGAGGCTGTGGATGTGGAACACGTCCCTGGAGGTGTGCAAGGCCAGGTTGGACAGGGCTTTGAGTAACCAAATCTAGTGGAAGGTGTCCCTGCCCATGGCAGGGGGATTGGAATTAGATGATCTTTAAGGTCCCTTCTAATCCAAACCATTCTATGATAAGAGGGTTCTAAGTGGACTGGAGACAAAACAAAACTGGGGTCAAGTCAGCTGTTTTCAAGATCCACACATTAGCTTGAAAACTATTGTGGAACTATTACAAGAGTAAACACCTGTCAAACAAACTTAAATGTATAACAGCACATGTCAGAACACCTTCTTTTATCACAAGTCTGCAACTTCTACGTAGCTTAAGCAGTTAAGTGTCTGCATTCTTCTCTTTCTTTTTTTTTGCCTCTATTAATCGGCACATAAAACAAAGGAGAGGAAAATAAAAGATGAACATGAAATCTATAACATATGAGAAGTATAATAATACTAATTCTAGCTTAGAATCTAATTGCTTTGCTGCTATAAACTGCACTGGCCAATTATACCTCATATTTGATAAGGCTATATAGAGCCACAACATTACAATAATTATTGTAAAGCAGTCCATGAACCTTGTTAAACTTAAAAGCTGAAACAAAATTGAAACCCATAAATGTTTATTTGAAATGTATCTATTCAAATCTCTTTAACTTTGACATAAGGTCTGTCAATGCCATTAACGTAAGCTTTATTTTTAGATTTCTGAGATTGTCTGGTGCCGTCCTGATTAGAAATACCACAAGAATAGCCCTTTTCACACTGTATTTTGACATTGCTGTTTTTTCAGTCTGTCTGGTGACTGGAATCTGAAAAAGGAAAATGAAGTTTGTGTTACCTGTCTGCAAAATAAGGTGGGTGTGTGATTCAAGTTAGTTCCTATGTTTCTGAACCTACTTTATTAACTCCATCACTGTCTAGACATCTAGTGAACAGAAACTAAGTTTTCAAAGTTTCCTTCGTACATTCATAAATACACACGTCAGTATCTGGTTTACATCCATCATTTGATCATTAATGCCATAGTTATATGCACAGACAAGTATTCTGCACATGCACAAAAACCACAGAGCCATAGAAACACACATGTAAAAAGCCTGCTCTAAAACTACTCACAGCTTTAAAATAAAAGGATTGGCAGACGCCAAGAAGTTTTTACCATGTCTGCTTTACTATACCAGAGGTGGTGTTCCATAGTTTCCCTGACTCAGCAAGGTGCATGCTGCTTTCAGAAATAGGATAGGCAAGAGTCCATAGGTCTGATGAAGTAAATATATTAATAGGAGAAAAGTCACCTTGAAAAAGTCTGTAGAAGAACTCAGTCTTCTAGCAGGACAAGCTGCTGACAATTTTTCCTAAACATGTAATGCTCAAAGTACGGTCCCACAGATAATGCTTCAGTATTGAAATGAAAGTCAGTACAAGGTGGTTTAAGGACAGCAGCCATTCTGTCAGTGTGAGACTACAGGCAGCGTCAATGCACATAGAACCAAGAAGAAATAAGAGGTTTGTTTGTAAGGTCATTTTCTTAAAGATTTTACAAGGTGGACCATATATGCAAATCCTACTCTTACCAATAAACAGTATTATCCCTCCCTTATCATACTAGAAAAAAATGCAAAAGTGAAATATGATCTGGAGCTCAATCCTTCTTATAAAAGAACAAAATCCAGCCAGGAGATTCACCCACAAAAAAAAAAGACTTAGCCTTTGTGGTAAAAGGAAGAGTTCAGCGGGTAAGATGTGGTGATTGATACCCTCTTCCACCAAAGAACCGACAAACATAGGAAGCAGATGGTTCCTCATGACTCTTTACATATACTCCATCAGAGAAGCACTCAAGTCAGTCTTACAGAACACCCCTTTGGAGTAATTTTTTTCCTCCAAGGTTTTTAACCAGCTTATTTTGTCCCAAGTTGTCCACAATTTAAAGAAACTATATATATACACAGTTTTTTTTTTTTAATATCACCTTCAGGAAACTAACTGTGCACATGGTGGCATTATTACAAAAATTCAATACCAAATTCTTATCAGTTTTAAGATCAGGAAATAAAAAACCTTCATGTTCTATTTCCCTTTAATAATAATTGTATTTACCTCAGAGATCCCCTCACAAAGCAACTGAAGACATAGCCCTCGGAGAATGGCGGTCCCCATTAAATCTGAGAAATTGTTCCAGCAGTACATGGAATTACATAAACATAGTCACCCTGTTTCATTCCAGCTTGGAAAAAAATGCAAATGTGGAAATACAGGTAACTAAATATTCCTGGCCACTGAATGAGAATGTAGAATCTGAACACAGATCAAAATCACCTGGATTTCAGTCACTCAGTGGTGCATATGAAAATTTACTTCATTATGAAATGAAAACCTTGTTCACACGGTGGGACTAATGTCTTTTTCCAGATGTAGCATACCTGAGGGTCTCACACTTTTGCCTGTGACACAGCCCAGCACCACGTGCTTAAGCTGGATGGGGAACCTTATGTATTGTCCCTGCTCCAGTTCTTTCCTCTCTCATGTTGAGATTGAAGCCATTCCAGATAGTTGGACCATCTGTGAAGCCTAATACATTTGTAAAGTGTGGACATCTCTCAGCTGAGTTTAGGCTTTCATTAGAGACTATCAGCAGGCTTCTGGAGCTGCTGTTGCATTTCAACAAACACAGCTTCAGTTGCAACCCTGGCAGTGCACCAAGTAAATTCATGAGGTCCAAAGGAAGATCCCTTCCCAAAAAAAGGTGAAGTTTGACTTTGATGGCACCTCTTGTCCTGCTGGAACATTATCAGATTGCAGTTCTGCAGAAGCAGAGCCACTCTCTTCGCTCATATTTTGTTCTCACCCTGCTGACAGTGACACTAATCCCAAGAGAATTGTTGTCAGATGTAGCTATTAATACACTGTATATTTAAATACTGGTTTGTATCCAAGACTAGCTTCGACTTTCTTTGACAGGCACTTCTTGGCATGTATTGCTGTACTACAAGAGATACTATCTGGACGTATTAATAATGTACACACATTTCCTTAGCAAGAAAAGCTCACATAAAATGAACTAAATAAAAACATTGACCGCACAGTAAGGTAAGAGAGGTCATTATTAATTACAGTATGCTAATTGAATATTAGCCCTAAACTATGCAGAGATTTGTCCCTTATTATTAGAATAAATGATAATTGAATCATACAAATGTACTACATGAAATAAGATCATAAAAGTTAGGAAATGAAAAAATAGGAAAACTTTCCAGGGGAAAGAAACATACAAATGATTTGTTGAATGTAAGATAACTACTTTGTTTGTATTTATTGCACAGACAAACTGTGAAGGTTTTATTGGAGAAATACCTGGTGACATATTATTTGGCAACTACTGTTATGTAGTATGCAGCTAGCAAGCATTCAGTTTAAAAAAATCGTAGGCCTTTATTGAAAAACTTATATCATAACATTTCTATAGTATGTACCCAAGTGATTATTTTTTGAGATGCAGGATCTAATTTCTTCCTGTTTATAGGAGAATTGAGACTGGAGAAAGGCAAGGGAAGCACACAGGGTATGAGCAGGAGTTTTTAATAGAGGTGAAATTTGTATTTAGGAGCTACCGCTCAATTCTGTACTGCCATTTCCCACTAAATAAATAATGTAAATAACTTTTGAACATTTAGCCATGTCTCAAACAACCCACAAATTCTGAACAAATTCTGAAAGTCCATTCGTATTTTAGTTTGGAATAGGTACGCATTGCAAGGCTAGAGATTTAAAATACTGAAGAAAACTTTTGTCAGAGACATTGTTGTGGAGAGGAACAGAGTTTTGCTTTAACTCTGAAGTTCTTTCCTCTAGCAGAAACTTTTTGAATTTTTTTTATGAGCTTAACTTTTTGTCCTTATATGAGTAAGTAATACAATAAAGTATCCTGTTTGCTTTGTCACCTCTAAGTGCCTCATAGAGTTTCCTACCTTTGGAGTTAAACATTTACAAACTTCTCAATTTGTCTCAAACTAGACTTTACTAATGGAAAGACTTGGAGAAAGAGTTACAATGGAGAGAGAAGACTTCACTCCATGCTTAATAACACTGTATTCCTGCCCTTGCTTCAAGGGTCAGTCTTAAACGTTAGAAACAGACTTGATGAATTAATGGAGTTTTCTTGCCTTTGTTTAAAAGCTGTCCTTGGTAGGTTCCATGAAGGACAAGTCACTTGTCCTAAATCGTGGCTTGGACCATATGTGCAGGACCTTCCACTGAATGTTTTCCTTGTAGTGAGCACTCTATATGGAGAATATATATTCAAACAATTGCTTAAAATGGCAGATTTATTTTTATACCCAAACTAAGGATGCCAGTAACTAATTATGTCTGATTTTGATGGAGAGGTACTTGATAAAATGTACTAAGACATATCTTCTGAGAATGCCAAGTACAGAGCTATTCAAAGCCTGTGCTGATGTTGCAACACAAAACGATGTGATAGCAGAATGTGTTGAAGCCAAGTCTGTAGAGGGAGTACTGTGGGCTAGCAGCAGGAAACTGAAATCACACCATATTCACAAGATGCTTTAGCTGTTAAATAAAGGCATTATATCCAACATCTCCCATCTGGACATATGAATTCTAGGCATAAAAGGTTCACAGCACTTTGCATAGTACATTGCACATGTTTACCTAGGATTGTCATTGGGTTTTTTTGTTCAATAGCAATAATAACTCCAGCGATTGCTTGAATAAGAAGGGTTTCATCTGCAGCTGTCTTTAAGACTGTTTATTTTTGCAAAAAATAGCTGTCTTCTTTTCTCTTTAGTTTTCTCTACCAGGAAGTCTGCCTTTCTTGTTCCCTTTACTCCTGTCTTCTAACTCATGCCCTCCTTGCTCTGTCTCCCTGAACAATTCCTCCAGCGTGTTGCTCCTTTTCTTCTTGTGCCCCAAGCCATGATGTTATAGAGACTTTATTCCTTATCCTTTCCCCCTCAACATTCCCTTTCAGACGGCTGCTGGCAGACCACTGATCCTGTTTTACCTCCTCCTCCTTTGTAAGAAGTGCTGCAGCTCTATTTGCCTCTCTTGTGTAGCATGTAAAGTAAAGGTGTTTTATGCACAAGGATTAGAGGGAAATGACAGAAAATCCTGAGTAGCCAAAGTGACATAGGGAGACAGCATTTACCAACTGTACTGGCTGGGGACTCAGGGAAACTGTATCAGCCCCAGGAACTGGGATTCCATTTGTGCAGTAGTTAGCTTTCTCTACCCTGTAAGCACCTCACAAAGTCTTGGCTGGTCTGATCCAGCAATGGCCCTCTTATCTTATGCACTTTTGTATAGATCTATTTTCGTTTAATGTCTTGCAGATCACTTGAGTCAAGTGCAATTGCCACTACTCTCCGGAGTAATGAATTATGCTCATAAGAATATACTCTTCTTTTTCTACTGCTTTATTCAAAACATAAACTAGAAATGCAATCTTCTCCCCCACATTTTTTTATTTATCTGTGAAGTTGTTCTGGTCCCTGTAAATTTTATACTGTAAACTACAATATTTAAACTTCTTTTAAGGCTTCCCTATGAACTGCAGTTCACTTATAAGGATTAAAAAAAAAGGAACTGCAAATGATACTGGTGATCTCTAGCACTTGCTGAAGATAAAAAGCTTCTGCTGGAGTCAGTAGGAAATAACTACAGAAGTGTAAAAATTAAAGTACTTCAGTGTAACAGCATATTGATTTCCCACAGTATTTAGTAATGTATATTGATATCTATTAATGAAACTTATGCTGATAACAAGAGTTAGCATCCTAGATATGTTCAGAAAGATTATTTTAAAGAGAGAAACAAATATAACTGAATATTAAGATAGAAAAATGTCATACTTCTTTTTGATGTTTTTTGAATTCCTTTAATGAATATTTTACTAATGTTTTCAGTAATACAAGAATGCAAAACTAATCATGGTCAGGCCATTGCTGAGTATCAGAATGTAAAAAGAAGGAACCAAAAAAACTAATCTTGCAGATATCTTCAGGACTAAGCAGCAAAGAGTTTAATTAACTTACAGTTCTTTGGATGCCATTCTCCTATGGGACTCTCCAGTGTGATCACAGTGTCTATGAAAATTCAAATCTAAATTTCATATCCCAAAATTGGGGTAAGTTTCTGGGTCTCTGCAATAAAGACATCCCTCTGATAAATGATCATCATATATGGAACCTTCTTCCCAAAAGCAAGACATTGATAGAAAACCTGTATGATTCATTAATTTATCATATATTTTGAGGAATTTCTCATATAAATCTCTTTGTATAAAATGCCATGATTATTTGCTCTTCTCATTTAAAAGAAAGGCATGACTTAAACAGACAAACTGGCTCAGATGTTACAAAAAGAGAGATGGAGTCTTTTTTATTCCACTGCCTGGAATACCCTGTTTCTCAGTTGTGTCTAAGAAAAGACAAATGTTCCTGAAGGAAACCAAAAGCATGAAATAGGTGTGAATGCTGCAAACACAATCTATAGTGAGCTGTGCTACACAATATTACAATGTATTAATGCTTTCATTCATTGTAGGTGATTACGCCCCCCCCCGCCCCAATAGCTGTCTAGTACCTGTTTTGGAAGTTTTGAGAGTTTTAGCCATCATCTAAATAACACAAATAAAACTTAATTAAAACACTGAATTTACCTTTTTATTTTGAACAATATTCTTCATTAATATAGTAAATGAATCATTATTTCAGAGGGTATTATATAATTCAGCTTGCATCTCTACAGCTCCCTCAGAGATGTTTTGTTTAGGCTCATTCTCAAACTGATTGAAAAGACTGATTTGAGGCATGACTGATGTATGTGTGATATTCAGCAAAACTAGACAAGTGTGTTGTTTTGTTCTGTGTTTTTATGTTTTCACAGAAAACTATGCAAATGTATACACCAAACATGAACTAATCAGAGACCTGTTCGTGCCTTGTTTTCCTGGAAGACTAAGCAGTGTATTAATATTTTCTTAAAACATCTTCCTCGCCTTTTTTAACTGTTTGGGCCTGTTCTTTCAGCATGAAGTGACCAGTAACATACTATCAAGAGATGTGAGATTTAGTAATTGCTGAAGTATGACCTTTTTCCCTAGGAAGCCCAAAGAAGGTGATTATCAGAAGATCTTTTGGCAAAAAATACCTAAGAACATGTATTTGGTTACAAACCACAGCCTGTTTGCCTTCAGCGACTGAATAAACCCATCTCTTTATGACTACAAAATTTTCTCATTCACCCCAACTCAAAAACTACCTCATTTTAATCTCTCTCTTTTTTTTTATCTGAACAATAAAATGTGCCATCAAAACATCTTTAAATGCACATCTTTCACCGTATTACCTGCTGAGGTTGCTGCTTTTCTTTTCCAGGTCAAAATAGTTCCTCAATTTTTTATGACAAGAAATAAACCAAATGCAATTCAGAAAGCTAAATGATCTGTAGCAAAACAGATCATTTAGTAAGTCCTTACGACAAGCTTGCCTGGAGATCTGAAAGGTTATGTGCAAGCCGACCTGTCGTGTGCACTAATGATATACATGGAGACTTTGACATATATAATCACATAGATTAGTCCAGGTATCACAGACCAAAAGATCACACAGGCCATTTTTGTCAAAGAAAGGAGGTGACAAGGAGGCTGTATTGAGTATTACTTCTCATAGGCTTTGTAAAAAGAGAATTGTCTCATTGCTGCGGTTCTTCATTCAAATATAAAACTGAAACCCTAACTGCAAATTATTGCAATTGCAAAAAATATGCGATGACCCTCCTAGTTATTTTTGCTATATTTTTGCTCCTTATGAACAAGGCACTTTAAAAATCTCAGGACAAAGTAGAATTTTAAATATTCATATCTGATTATTTTTGTTCATTTTCTGACAACCCAGTATGATATGGGAAACCTTGTCAGTAGAGGCGTGAGATAACAGCAAGAAAAGCTAGTTATGCTCTTTTCCTCTGAGAAATATACCCAGCATAGTATGTGGAATTGGTGATATATGCAAGTAAAAATGAGCAAAGGGACAATAGTCATTTTACCCTTGACTCTCACAGAACATTAAATTCACAGACAAATCATACACACAAGATGAACGAGGCTCAGCCATCAAAGCATGCAAACTCATGCCTCCATTCTCTTTATTTAAAGAGAGATAAATCATTATTAATAAATTTTTCTGTTAGCTGGGCATAGGTTTTGAAATTTTTGTGCTGTATATATGTTGCCGTTGGTAACCTGGCCACACAGAATTTGAGACATATAAGCCATAACAAGAATTTACAGGACAAACTCATGCAACATACCTTACCAGAACACTGCTGCTGTGCTGCCACAACATGACTGCTCTTATGGTTTATACTGAGCAAGATACAGAATGTAAATACATGAAAGTCATTGGTGCCCGTCCATGAGAAATTGTTATAGAGTGCGAGCTGTTTGAATAACTGGTAAGAAAATAAGGCTGCCACGGTAAACACGGTAAAACTTCTGATATTCTTTTCCATGAACCAACCTCCAGGCATTTACCAACAGTAATGAATTAGCCATACAGATAAGATACTATTTTCTTCGCTTCAGAGAGGAGTACCAAAGCACAAGCAGCTTTAAACTTTCCTCCTGCAATAACACAAGTCCTTGGTATTCACATTTTCATGCTGTGTACCACAACATGTGTTGCCTGAATAATGAACTGTGACTTCAATTTGCAAACTAACCCATTTTCACCGAGTTCCACATATCCTTTACTTGTTATGTCTAAAACTTCAGCTACACTGGTCTGTCTTGCAAAGCCTTGCAATAAAAAATTTTTACCACGACTTCCTTCATTGTCTCCCTCAGATAGAGTTTGGCCAAAAAACTAATACGAATGATTGAGAAGTATGGCTGAACAAATATGACAGAAAACACTATTTTCTGAACCAGTGCGAAGTTCATTTGTATTCCCCACCCTCAACAGACAGTTTATTTGGGAGACTGTTAACTGCATCGACCTAAAAGAAGATGGGAGAGATTGAAAACCAACATCACTGAGGCCACCGAGGGCACAACAGTATCCAGCATCTTTCAAGATATTCTGATGCTGTGGTTTCAGTAGAAAAGTGCTCCTTTGTGATGTGTGTGCAAGCAAACAGAAATGATCCTGAACCATGGCTTCTGATATCCTTTGCACTTGAGATAACAGACAACATGAAGGAGGTGGCCACTGAGACTGGGCAGTAGTCATAGCTGATAGTACCAAGAATTTTAGGGGGGACACTGCACTAATGTGTACACACCTTCCACAAACTTCAGAGCAGAATGGAGTTTACCCACAGACGAGATTACATGTAAAATGAAATATGAGCCTTAGTTATTATATTTCTTGTTGAAGATGTCAGTTTGTCTGTGCACTATAGGTAGGAATTTTCTCACTCACGCCTTCAGTCCTTGCACAAGTGTTATGTGTGTGCCAGACCTTGACTTGCAGGAGTCATCCAAAGAATAAGTCAGCACCTATACCCCAGTTAGTCTTTGGCCTTACACATGAAAAAAAAAACCCCAACAGGAAAATGACTGGTTTAAGGTGGGAGCGCACAGGAATAATCACACATTATTTGAAATCTGTTAGTTCTGCACATGGCCAGTTGATGTGTCAGAATAATCTTAATAAAGTCATTCTTGTCTTCTCTTCACCTTATCCTTACACTTTATTGCTAGCCACATTCCCTTGTTCTTCCTTGCCTTAAGTAGAAGTCATCAAGATTTGTGTCTTCCTTTGAGCTTGTACAGCCTCTAGCAGAGGAGATCTTGCGTCGAATGTCAGCTTTGGTTCACTGGCCTAGTTATTAAGAGGTTATTTCTTCTTCCCCCACAACTTTTGTGTTCAGTGCAATTTCAGACCAGCCACAGCTTTAGACACACCTCTCCAAGGAGACGGAGAGCAACCAGCCAGGCCAGGGCAAAGAAAAAATCCAATCCATTCTTTGTTCCAAAAGGAAGGAAAGCAAAATCTTCATACCAAAATTTGTTTCGGAAGACCAAACAACAGTAGTTTTACTCTAATTTTTAAATCCCCATCCGATTCCAGAAAAAAACCCCACAACAAAAACCAAACATAAAATAATGATTACCTGTAACAAAGCTCTCAAAGGGCTTTCCATCTCCACAACAGCCTCACTAGTGATCCATTCTCAGCATCCTGTCTTCCTTTTTTTTATGACTTTCCTGCAGGTTCATTTTTAAATTAAATTAAACCTTCCTACTCTTGCTTTCTTACCATCACTATGTAAGAGAAATACCAAGGCCAGTCTCTAAAGAAACTCTGAAAGTCTTACCCTCATCTGGTTTACCATTCTTACTTTGAAACATCAATACGGAGTTTCAGGGGCTGGCTGCAGGTGTCCAGGCTCCCTCCCCACCTTCCTACCTGTGTGTGTGTGTTAATCCAGCTCTGCAGTACTTGGGTTGGTGCTGGTTACTGGTGTCACACCCCTTTCTGACTCATTTCTCTCCATTTGCAAAACACTGGCATGGACCCTGTATGGTACAGAAAAGAGTCAGGGAAACATAGCATATTTGTAGCCAAAGCCTCTTGTAACTTACGGTGGCTCAGCAAATATTGTTTAATGTTTTAAAGCCCACTGACACATTTCAAACATGGTCCCTTGAGCAGCTGGAACAACGAAACTTGGTACCTTCTGTCAGTGAAGGCACACTGGGATCCTTATCTTTCTGTCTCTGGTTGCATGAAATTTGTAAGAGTTATTTTTGGGACAGATGCCACAAAAATTTGAGTACAACTGGCCAATGGATTTATAAGTTTTCGGTAGAGGCATCTTATGTAGATAGATAGCATGATGGCACAGGTTTTACCTCCTTAAAAGAGAGATTAAAATAGTCTTCAGATGTCTCACCTAAGGGAAGCAATGGGAAAAGAAGCTAAGCTGTTACCCAGGATGCTATTCAGTACCAGGTGTAAAATACAGTAAAAGTGAATATCGAAGGTTGAAAACAAAAACAGACAGGATCAGGCAGCTTTTGCTAAGAGAGTATGTTAATGGAAACACTGAGGATGAATCATAAGTTGCATTTCTTACTGTCGATAGATGAAGCCAGGAAATTGGGTGTTTAGTGGAGAAAAGCAGTACCTCTGTAATCAAAGCGGATAATCTAAAACATGTCATTACAAAATGGAGAGGGGGAAGAGACTAACCCAAGAAGATGGACATTGTTCATTTCAGCTGTCAGGATGAGTAAATGAAAAAAAAAAAGCAGCTTTCAGCTTCACAAGAAGCTCTTTCAAGCTGCTGACTAAAGAAAGAAGCATTTTGTTACCTGGAAAGTGGGACTTTTCAGGGTCTGCCTCTCCTTTGCTTGCATAAGCAGGCTGAGGGAGAATTTTAAAAGCTTCCTTCAGTCTTGTACATCTCTGTGTTATAAACATTGCCCATCAGTTGTATTCAGAGAAGTAAATAAATGGAAGAAAGTCTGGGACTTTACATTGCTCCTTGATTAAACCTTTATTGACTGCTAATCTGATAATGCTTTCCAGCTATAAGTGATTACTTCAGATGCAAGGTGATGAAGATATGGGTCTGAAGTGTCTGCCTAGTCTTTAGCATCCTGTATGCTCATATAGAATTATTAATCTTTGTCAGGAAGGTCAGGGAGCATCACACAGTGATTAATAGTAAGTTTCAGAGGTTTCTGATAACCGGGCTCCAAGGATTGTAGTTGAAAGGTGCTAGATGGCTATTAATACCTCCTTTGCCCTTGCTGTAACCCATTCTGACTGCAGATGACTGCTGAAGAATTGCCAGCTTTTCAACTTGCAAGGATATTCACCACTCTCCTCAACAGAGTCACCATATGAAGACCCTTTGTATTTCCAGTTGGGCATTAATGACAAGGCATCAACAGGTCAGAACAGCTACATTCACAATCTTTTCCCTGTCCACGATTCCCCACGGTACGTACTCTCCTCTGAAACATGCTCACAAAAAGCAGGCTGGAGCATGTAAAAAGGGAAGATAAAACATTCAGTGTCAAAGGTCTACAAAAAAGATGATGACTATTGCTTACTGAAATCTGTGCAGGAAATTTGTTCTGCACTCAGATCATTTTATTTCCATCCAAGAGAAGCATCCAAGGCTGCTTACTTGAAATAAAAGCCAACCTTTTGTTCTCTAAAACTAGAGAATACACATCCTGCTCAACTGTATGATGCTATGGCAAAACAGGGTTCGGGAAAGCTTAGCAGACAAACTTGCAGATGAACTCCAGTGTGGCTGCTTGGCTTGCTAGGATAGGAAGAAAACAAAAAGACATTTTCTTTCTTTGTGAAATGTTCCTGGTGAATCTGAACCCTTGTTCTTTAGAGCACTGGCACTCTGCTGCTTTCAGAGCACATGTGGGATTTCAGAGCAGGAAAGCACGCAAGGTCAACTAATCTACTCTCTGATCAGAATGTCCATGCTAGCAGTAGAGATAATCTCACACATTGTGTTTGATGTGTGTGCAGCCCAAGTTCTCTAAAATGTAGTCAAGATATTAGGGAGGAAATACAAAGGTGGCTAGACACTCAGGTAGAAACCTTGCAGGGATATTCAAAGATGCCTGCATCTAATCCTGGTTGAATATGATGTGATTTAGGTACATAGGCACTTTGAAATTCTTTCATGACTGTCTATGTCATTTTTAGGTACCTAAATATATTTTGAAATTTAGCTCTAACAGGCTACTTCAGGCAAAAGACCCTTTAACTGTGTTTACATGATTGTGCCCCTAGTGAAGTAAATTACTCTTTGTTCCTACATTTAATTGAAATCATAACTCTATAGCTGGTTCAAGCAAAAGCCTGTGTTTGCGTAATCCATAATGTATCTTGTTTTAAAATAGTAAATGCAGAGAACAAAGTGTATCTAAACCTCTGATGAAGATTTCTATGAAAATGCATAATCTGTAACTTTTCTTTTTTTAGAATAGATTTTCCTGTGTCCTCGAACTGTTCTAACTGTTCTCATAAATGTTCTGCTGGAAAAACACCACATCTTCACATAAATAGTCCTTATGGAAGGAAGCTGTAAGCAGTATCAAATTAGATGCCATAGAATATTGCCACTTAGTGCTTTTTCTGTCAATGTCAAAATCTGTGCTGAGTCACTGTTCACTGATTGATCTGATACAAGAAAATACGTTGACTAAGTAATTTATTTACATGTTGCTGTTACAAGTCTATGAAAACTGATACATGTTTTAAATAATGAATCCACTCAGCAGCTCAAAATGCAGTAGTAGAAATGAAGTCCTGCTATGTTTCCATCATTACTGTCAGTGTGACTCCTTGGATGCTCTGAAAGGTTGTACAAGAGGATAACTATTCAATAAACATTGCTCACATTCAGAAATGCCTGCATGACTTTTGTAAGAAAAGACATAATACAAAGAAACTATGAAGATAAGTCTTACAGAGTACTAAACCACCACATTTCTTCAGGGCTGTTTAGTATCCTGTAAACCAACTTTGGTTTGAAGGTTTGAAGGTAACGGATTACGATACATATCTGACTGTCTAGGTACACCTAATCTAGTAATGATACAGCAATGCCTATAGATTACAAATTATTTACTGGGATATGTTGACAGTATTATTCTCTACTATTCATTATAGGCATGTCAGTATGTGAGCTACGTAATTCTGCAATGTCACAAAACTGGTTCATAAAGGATAAGGCAATGCAATACTTGCCAAAGATTTGCTAAAGACCAAAGCAACCAAAGCATTTCATGACCCATGGAGCTTTGCTATATGCATATTTCGATTCTGTTGTAAGCTTCACCGGAGATAAGAACATTGAGATCATAAATGGACTGATCACAACCACCATCATTTAACTTTTGGTTTAGTTATAATTGTCTGGCGTGGGGCTTAGGTCAATGTTACACTCAGAAATTTTTACATATTGATACAGCACTAGGCCTTATAAAAGCCAAGATAAAGACAATTTGGGAATAACAATGGCATGTGGGTCTGGTTTTCTGGTTACTCTTATCCAGAGGAGCCAACCCTGAAGCTTCATTACCTTCCTTGCCTCTGTTTCACTATATACATAGGAATAGCCAACTATACTAAGTAATAGAGAATTTAGGCTCAGTGTTCTCTGAACAGTAGACCTTATTAACATATATTCACCAGCGTTGAAAGTTGGCTTTACAAAGGTCACAGTAAAACTCCTGTTGATGAAAAAAGGCAAAGATTTCATTTCTAGAGGTTTACTCTGCTTTCTGTTCTCTCATGGTAGGAATGAGGCCTGTGGAAAGATGACACTAAATGCACTGTGAAAAAAAAAAATGTTGCAAAGGTTTGGCTGCTTTTTCTAGTTTGGAATAGAGTTGATGAACAGCCTGGTTAGGAGGAAAATGTATTGTTATAAATAGAGCTGATTAAATAATACTGGAAATCAAAGTGAAAAATTGCTGAAATATTTAATATAATTGGATTGATTTGTGAGAAAAATTGGTACATACTCTTTAAAGTATGTCCTTCAGAAGTGGCAACAACCCTCCTGTTTCTAACAAAGTCTTAGCAGACTTTGAAACATCAATACTATAGTTAATTTGAAAGATTTGCCAAAGATTTGCATATTTTTAACTGTGATTTAAACAAGAGAAATATCAAAACAAAAGTATTACAGAGTCTTGCATAAAGGCTAAAAATAACATGATACAGGAAAAATTAAACATCTAGCTCAGAAGGAATTGTATAATAGAGTTACATTATACTACCTTACAAAGGCCTATAAAGGAGAGATACAATCAGTTAGAAATATCAGATGACATAGAGAAGAGCAAATAAGGTGAAGAAATAGGTCATCATTTGAAGAACATAAAGAGGCCACGATGGAAGATTAATCAAATTAAGTTGAACAAACACACCAACAAAAACATATAATCATAGAGTTGCCTAGGTTGGAAGGGACCTTTCAGATCATCTAGTCCAACCATCAAGTCCAACATACCAAGAGAAGGAGAGAGGCTGCTTAGGGAACTACAGTATGAACATACCCTTCAGGTCAGATGCATAGATGCATTTAAAGTCACTGTGGAATTGACTAAAGTCACTCTTCCAGTCCTGGTGGCCATTTACCTATACAAAGAAAGACCGAGGCAGTTCAGTGGGGATGTTCTAGAGAGGTGGCTTTCACTGCAGTGACATCCCTACAGTTTACAACAGTAATTTCACAAAATGGTTTCCTAGAGGACAAGGAAAAAATTATTTCTCACATGGTATTAGCTTCTCCTGCATTTGGATGTTATATATTAATAAAAGACATGCAAAACGTCAGTATTTGTCACCTTTCCAGACAGGCAGCTACTACTACTGCCATGGGATGTCCCAAAAGGTAGGATGAGTTAACCCCACAAATGTGAACAGCTTAAAAAGCAGCCCATGTATTGCAAATGAGAAAAGATGAAAGTCAACAAAGCAATTTCCCAAACAAAGTGACCCACACTGCAAGAAAGTCCGAGACTTATTTCTCAGCATTGCGCTAATTAATGAGAATTAGAACTTCCATTAAATCTTTTTCTCCCCTTGGTTTAAAACACCAACAAAGGAAATACAGTGAAATTTGTCTGATAAGAATTAAGATCTCCAGCAGCAACTATTCATCCCCATTAAGTCAAATTCCCACCTGCCAGAAGATGCCATTTTGTTCCACAGATGGCTCCCATTGCTCTCAAATTGCTTTACTTCACTACATTAGTCTGCTGACTCACTAAAGATTTAAAGGTAACGGGTCTGGCACTGTCAAAAGCACCACATGATATTTCCTCATACTCAGCTAAATACAATTATGCTGGAGAAACCCACTGCCATCAAGTTCCCGTGGTGATTACTGGCAGTCTGAAAGAGGCAGAAATGGAAAGAGAGCCTCAAAGGGGTCTTTGCTGAGCCAAATGACTGAGGCTGTTTAAGGAAACACAAAGAATTAGCTCCTCAGCACCAGAGACAAAATTTGAGCACCCTAAGAGCCTGCTTAATGCACTGTAGCTGACAAAATTTCCGCTGGAGAATGATACAAAGTATACATCATTAGTCAAAATTCACCTACATAGGGAAGAGATAATAGGGAATAGAGAGAGGGAGGAAAAGCAAATGCTGATGAGAACATAATAGATTGTGAACCGAAAGAAAAATTTTAGAATTATAGTGTAAAATACCCACATTTTCTTGGCTTGACATTACTATTACAAATGGTATTTCTGCTCTTCTATCACCTGTTATTGTCTGGGGCCCTGATTTGTTACCTCTGGGTGATTCTGGCCATCAATTCCTAGAGTTTAATTGATTAGCGTTAGCAGAAAGAGGATAATCTGGTGAAAGACTGCCCCATCCTAGAATTTTCCAAAACAAAGAATTGGCAGAATTGTGGATTTAAACTTTCTGTGTACAGTGTAAGAATTTTAAGTAAGTATGAAACCAGCTTTACAGAGTATTCCTTGAAACTGGGTCAAGGAAGAATTATGATTACGTCATTCAATTTGCTGCACAGTTGAGCAACTACAGTAGGCAATTGCACATTTATTTGATGTTATTTATGAACTGCATAAATGTCAATGATGGGCAACATGTACTGTCAGAGTCTCCAGGCCTTTAGAACATAGAATATCCTGCTCTGATGTCAGTAAAGGACTGAATATAAATACTGTAAGAGTAGAGATAAAGGGGGTAATTATATAAATTAAAAAAAAAAATCTTCCTACTTGCTGAAGCAAGCAACAAAAGCATCTTTGTGAGTGCAGTTCTACACACATTACTGTTGCCAAATATTTGGGCTATGATCTCGTACTTTGCTGCAATAAAAGCCAATAACAAATTACAGAGAGCAACTCTTCACACTGATGGTCTGTACTCAGAGGCTAGTTAGAAGATCATAAAAAGAATAAAGTTTTCTCTTTATCGGATCATAATGGGATTCTTGATTTTGGTAATGCTGACAATCTGGAGGGACTGCAAAAAAAATTCTGCTTTTACTTAAAGCCTTTATATCACAGACTAGAGGACAGTACAAGAACGGCATGGTCTGTGAATTCTGGAGCAAGAATAACATAGGTGGTCTGTTTTAATGGTAAAATCACAGCTGCATTGCCTTCACGAACTCAACAGGTTTACAATGTGGATCTGAATACAAACTTTTTTTATACACAAGTGTAATGGGATATGAGAAGCTATTGTAGGTCTGTCCTTCCCAATTACTGAGTCTGTTTCCTTATGCTTGTGCTCACATTTTTAGTTTAATCACCATAAAAGGTGGTCCTGAGCCCTAGAAAACTGTATAATTTCTCTTCTGTTATAGCTGACGATCAAGTACTAAATAACACATTCCCTGCGTTTATTTTAGCTTTTTCTTTATTTTGCTGCTAATCTCTAGTTGAGCTTACACAGCCCAGCAGAAGTATCATACTGTTCCTCCTTTGACATTCATCTTTTGTTGTTCCTTACAGCTGTACAAAATGGATCTCATGGAACCATTCTAAGCAAGATAATATTTAAAGCTCCTTTTCTGTACAAGTGCAGATGACCCCACTGACGACAAACAGCCAACAGCAGGTTGCTAATCCTGAAGTGCCATCCCACTGAGATATTCATGGAAGCGTGGGGGTGGTGGGTATTAAATGCATAACTTTCTAAGGAACATTAAACCTCTTGTAGAACAGGGTCAAATTCAGCTAAGCCAGCTACACCTGTGTGTCTTGAGGACAGAGTCTATGTTACTATTTTAGGAATACCTGTGACTGTACGCTCATAAATTTGGAAATCACAGCCAAGAGATGCTAAGCACTTTCCCAACTTTTACTGTCAGTCAGAGCTGGCATTTGACTTTTTGGACACCATACATGGGCTAAAGCAAAGAGCGTTCCCTTTTTCTGTCCAACTCTACTGTGACTTGCACATGTACCTAACAATCTCAGGGATCCCCACCAGGCCCTGTTATCTCAAGCAATTGCCCTGATTGCTCATCCCTAAAACTAACTTTGCAGACAGCCGCTATTGCTAATCTCTCTCTCTCTCTTACTAACCCAGGGGCAGAAAAAGCTGACCATGTTCATTGTGAGATAGCTGAAAGAAAATAAAGAAAGAATTCCAATAGCTTTTGTATTACCAAAATGTTATACTGCTTGCAGAAAGCCCTGAGTAGCATACCAACAAAATATGACCTTTCTGCCCAAATAACGACATACACAAAAGCAGCTCCTTTTGCAGGGCGATGGGAACAGTAGGTTGTGAGTGATGAAAGTCTTCAAGGACACTCTGTTTGAAATGGTGCAATGTACTTTCTCTGCCCTAATGCAGACACACTGCTTATCACTCTAATTGAATCAGTGAATTATTCTTATAGACAAACATACACATTGGCATTCCTGGAAGGCTGTGAAAGACACAGGGATAAAAGGCAAGTAGGTCTGTACTGTCTGGAGTGTTATGTCAGTGTCATTTAACGTACGTGTTACTCTAATACCCATGCTATGCTAGCACAAAGTGACATTCTGAAGTATCTGGACTGGAAGAACCTTTTCCTTCTTTAGGGGACAGAACTTCTGCAGGTATAGTAATACCTTTGTCTCTGAGCTGAGACAGAGCCATGGCAATTTCCAAAATCTGAATACCTGACCCCCCCAATTATTCTGTTCTTCTTTTATTTTTTTATGTTTTGTACAATTTTGTATAATTGTCCTGCATGTCTCAATGTCTCACTTCATCGTGATGACCAAAGGAAGCTCTTCTTCTGGTTTAGGATGCCTGAAGAACAGGCCAAACTTCAGCAGGAAGATTAGCTTGTACCCACCCTCTGTCAGCACACTCAGCAGGGACAACCCCTTCTTGGCTGAGAAAAAGCTTGTCACCTACCTACCTCGTGTAAAAATATTAAGGTCTTTTCAATGATGATTAGACATGTGTCAACAGAATTTCATCTTCTTTCAGGTCCATAAGTGCCAGAAAGGGAAGGGGTTCAAACACACCTTGGCACATAGCCTTTCTCACTGGTAAGCTGCTCAGTGTGTCACTTGCTAGGTTTCTGTCAAGAAGCACCCAACACCATCGCCCTGCATTCAACATTCCTCTGTAGAAATCTAAATGCCTGACTTGGGTGCTCTAGATCATCACATGAGGCAGGTGCATCATTATTAAGTAGTGTAACATTTGGTGTAAGTGCCTGAACCAGGAGGTTAGCCGTAGCATCTCTGTTCCTCCCAGCTGCAAAGCAAGCTGAACATTGAACATTTGAATAATTTGAAGTAACTTGCTGTTTCTTTATTTTTTTAGATTTCATGTATTTTGAGGTCTTAAGTTTTGAACATTGTAGGCTGACCACACTTCGAATATTTAAAGCCTGAAATACGAGCCACGTATATTGAACACAGTTGGTTATTTCAGATCCTTAATCAAATTGGTGTGCACTCTCATTCCCTGAAGACAGCCATAGACCTGCTGCTCAGCAAATTCATCTGATAGAATATTGACAGCAAGTGAAACACCAAAACACGGCTGAGGCAAATTCATCCTAAAAATGTGAAAAATAATGGAGGGCTTATTTTTGCTTTTATTCACCCATTGTTTATTGAAGATGACAGTGTTTTCCCCAGTAAATGATGAGAAGTTGATATAATATTAAGTGTATGATTTATGCTCATCTCTTTCTCTACTGCTGGGGTCCAAATTCTAGAATGACTTTAGTCATCTTGCAGCATCCACTGATGAACACCTCAGAGGCAAACACTCAGATAGGAACCACCTCCTCTCCAGCAGCAAAACAATTAGAAGTAGCTGTGCAGAGCTAGACACTCTTTATGATAATCCCAAAAATAAAAAGGGAACAGAGTTGGTAGGGAAAAAAAAGGCATATTGTGAAATAAATACATTCCATGTCACCTTCAGTCCAGCTATCTGATGGGAGAAGGGGGAAATTCCCTGGACATTTGAATTATAGAATGCTACTGAAGTAAGAAAATATATAAAACAATCTATGTAAGTTTGCTACACAGGCACAATTAAACCAAAACCCACCAAAGGCCCCAAAACCCATAAAAGCTCATCTTAATCCAATTAATATGAGTAAAAAAATCAGCTTCAGAAAACAACTCTTCTTGGAATCATTATTATGTGCATGTATGCACTTATGAATCAGAAGATAGTGACCAAGGAAACTGGATTATTTAGGGTGAGAAATAAATCCTTAATCAAAACCTTAGCCATCAATTTTGTGCTACTTACACCAGATCTGTTGGTTGGGAAGGGTTGTGTGTGTGTGGGGGGGTGTTAATATACTATATTACATGGAAACACGAACCTAGAAAGAAAGATGTATCAGACAAAATCTATATAGCTGCATAACCATAAATCCCTAAGATGTTCAAGTTTCCACCTGGCATAAAAGATGATAAGGAATGGAGGAGTGGAAGGATGTCTGTTTGCAAGAAATACAGAGCAAAAGAGCAAAATTATAAGCAAATTTTTAAAAACGTATTTTTATATAACATGAGTGAAAAGGCTCACTGGACTAAGAAGGAAAATCTTCAATTCAGATTTATAAAATCTACTCCATGCAAAGAATGATAACAGCAAGTTGAAGTAGCAACTTCTATAATGCTTAGTGTTTTAAACCATTACTTTCTGGCAGTCACCCCAAATTTATTTTCCAATGCATCGTTTCCCTCTCTATCTATTATCATTTATTACACAAACATATAAAACTAGTGAGCTTTATAACAGTGATTTTATTAGTCCATTTCAGTTATGTTGTTTGTTTTGTAGAATTTAATGATTTTAATCCTCACTTAAATAAATTTAAAATTGCATCATCCAATAGCTAATTATTAGAATATGTGACAAATTATGACTAATGACCAAAAAAACATCTCTTGTCTCATTTAGATACCTATTGTGTATCTACTAACTATTTTCTAACTAATTCATCTCCATTGCAACTTTGACACCATAATTGCCTTGCTTTCTTCCCAAAAACACTATCAGAAGGGCATGTGGGAAAAAAATATTATCTAAGTAACAATGACTAATGAAAAGAATAGTGAAATAGTGACAGCTTTTTCTGATTCAGAAAGGACCATTAGTAAAAAAATGATGCTGCTGCACTCGAGCTCCAGGACTCCAGTATTTTTCACTCGTATATAATCAGAATATGACTAATAGGGCAAAAAAAATTTCATTAATAATTTTATAGCAATTTTTCATTAATTTCCATCAACTGCTTTCAGGTTGCACTTGTATTACCATAACATAAAATCGCATATTTTAGAACAACATTGTAAAGCTAGATGTGGGAAAACTTGGAATTCTGACAGGGATGTTTTCCTTTTCTTTTCCCCAAAGTTGCATTTATTTTTCCAGCACCTATAATGCCATCGAAGAAATAAAGAGTACACTACCTTCACAGATCAACAAGAACTTTTGTAAGTCAAATAAACATTTAGCTAGTAATTTCAGTGTGTTTTAACATGTGTAAACAAGAGGAGACTTCGAGCTTGCCCATTCAAAGTGAGAAAATCAAAAAGCTATGCTTGTTCATCCAAAAGGAGTTCAGCACTTAAAGCACACCAAGGCACAACATAGAGCCTTTCTGGCAGACTTTTTCCTGTTTAATTACGAAATGTGGTTTCTACTGGGGGACAAGGAAGTAAGCCAGCAACATACAGCAAAGCAGTCAATCTATTTCAGAATGCAGACTCTTATGATTTTATTTTATTTATAACTTAACATGAAAGAAAATATTCTGGGTTTAGATTTCTATAAGAATCCTACTTTTTCTGCCTGAAATTTGAAATTACTTAAAAATGTTTACCATTGTGAAAACTTGAATTATAACTTCTTTTCCAGGGTGAGAGAAATTCCGTCAGTCCCTTCTGTGAGAGAAGGCACACATTTTCTTGTGTCAAAGCTTGTACTTGGGGCTAACACATTGCCCTGTATCGTAGTTTCATTTTAATGCTTTTGCTTTTGTCAGATATTTTCATATCAGTGGGAATTACTCTACTTCTGAGCCTAAAGACGGCAGGGAAGGAATGAAAATTGTATCTCTCCACACCATCTTGTCACTCTTCGGTAAGACCATGAATCACAGGTAATGTGCAGAGGAAACTGAAATCCTTCTACAGTAAAGGAAGAAATGATATTCAGGTCTGGCCATTCCCATTATCCGCACCTCCCAAAATATAGCATTTTGGGGGAAATCTTCCTGGATTCTCTGTAGGTCTTGTTTGCCTGGACAGCCATGCAGAATGAACAGCTGTGAAAAGATGCTTCTTTCTCTCTCATTCCTACATATGTTTCTAATGCAAACACCTGGCCCCAGCTCTCTGGAAAGGAAAGTGGGGCTGTTCCTTCCCCCCCATCCAAGGCAGATGTTTCTGGAAAACCTTTCTCAACTTTGTAGTGATACTGGTTTCATTGCATTTGTTCTGCCCTTTCATAGACACTTTTGGTGGAAGATTTACTTGCAGCCCTCCCAGGAGCCTCAAAGCTGCTTTGGAGAAGCAGTCACCCACCCAAATTTCATAAAGCATCAGCTTTCATTTTGTTTGCTAATGAAGCAGCTTGAGTGCAACCCAGGAAACATGGCCGCAGGGTTTTTCTTGAGTGTTTTCTCATGCAATCACCTATGAAGCAGCTACCAAGAGCTATTATTCAGTCTTCCTCAGCAAGACTGAAGCTCTCTTCATTTTCAGGTGAATAGTGGCAAGATTGCAAATATTTGAGCAATACATACTGAGATAAAGAAACAAATAATTATGACCAATCTCCTAAGGACCAATCTGAAAAGCAAGGGAATTCTACCTGTTTTATCAACCACATGCTTTATTCTTGCTTTCATTTTCTCTCATCTGTCCCCTTCTGCACTTAAACATTTTTAAAAAATACTCTGTTCATACTACCATAGGTACCATGCTGCAATAACATGACTCCAACTCAAGAAGAGAGAAAAAAACCTCTGAAAATGCCCAGTGACTAGATTTCAGAGATGATGTGCTAAAAAAAAAAAAAAAAATTAAATGATAATTTTAAAAACTGGTATTCCTCCATAATATTACACTAATGGTTACATCTCACTATCGTTCCTCATTCTCATTCATTCCCAAAGAAGATGGGTAACAGCAGGACAATCTTTTTAAATAAAAATTTCCAATTTTCGTATGCTTTGCACCTCCCACTGTGCCTGTCTTTTACAGGGTCTAATCCCTGAAGGGTTGTGCTTGCCTCGGGATGGTAGGTGGGTAGGTAGGGGTGCTCTGTTTGGTTCGTTCTGTGATGCTTGTGACTGCCCCTCTTTCCCTCCCAATCAGTTCAGATACAGTGTTCCAGGATGGCAGCTTGGCAAAGTCAGGTTGGAGTGCTGCGTTTCAGTCTGGGGAGCTGCAAACTATCCTGCAGCAGATCACAAAGAGCAGTTGTATTTCAGAGAGTTTAGCTACATATCATCCCTGCATGCCAGACTGGGAATTCAGGTAGTCTGAATTCCCCTGGTTATTTTTTTTTTTTAATATTCTCCTAGTAATTTTTTAAATCTCCTGTCAGGTACTATGTAACTAAATTACAAAGTGCTGCATGTGACTGTCACTTACAAGGTAAATAATTAACATTGCTGTGGAAGAACACATCTGGAGACCCAGAGAACGAGATATCAAATCCACAAGTAGTAGGTTGTAATTTGCATTTTATTTAACTATGTAAACCCACAGCAAACAACAGAAACCTTTACTTTGAAAGGGGGAATGTTTTAAAATCACTGTGATGGTCTGGGGCTGTTAAAGTGAACCCTAAAACCAAAAGACTTTGAATATATAGTTCATTAATGACTCCCAATAACCATACCTTCTAATTATATTGTAGCTGCCAGTGTATTCTATGTTATCTCTCTCAATGTCTCAGAAATAGGTGCCATAATTAGTTAGGCTCTAATCCTGACAAAACAAATCCTTCAGGTCTCTGAAAAGCATTTGTGTTAATTGCTGCTCTCCTAACAGGGCATCCTGTGTAACTAGTGAGTTTTTAATCAGAAACTAATGTAGACATCTTAAACTACCAATTCGAGCCTCCTATGACAGATTTTATAGAGTTAGCATTTTGGTGCAAAGAGGTGACTATTGCATGAGGAGGATTTATACACAGCCATTATGTGGTTGATTTTCTGGTCAAATTTAATTAACCTAGGCTTGTCTTATCCACTTCTAAAACAATACAGTCAATGTGTGTGTTAGTACACTGCACGTGCTACTAGCATGCTCCATTCTTTCCAACTTCGAAAATAAAGAATTGTAAAAATACACTTCTAAGAAGACCCTAAAAGCATAATATAACATCTGGCCCTGTAAATTTTTGTCCAGGATACATTTATTCTTAAAATTTATTAGTAGTACTACTGTTGGCTCAGCTGTATCATGGACAAGGAAATACTGGTTTAGACAAAGATACCATCAGTTTAAATAAAGAATTTCAAATTGGTAATGTTCATAAGCAAACCAAGAGCATATCAGTGCACATGAATACTGGGGCATTGAAGAGAAACAGCCGCAATGACTTACAACCCTCCATGTGCACTCCTAATTTCTGCCTTTATGGCAAGGAGAGACAAACGACGCAGAGGATGACTCTGGAATTATTACAGCATGTTTGTCAGTGTGTCCAAGCCAATTCATCCTTGATTGAAGCCACCTGTGTGTCCAAGCCACTCCAGCCCCGATTGGAGCCACCTTCATGTGTCAGGCTGCAGACAGCAACGGTACAGAACCTGCACCTTGTACTATACAGCCTCCCGGAGGGCAGGTTGGATAACTTGAAACTGTCACATCTCCAGCTGTTCTGGTTCAATTCATCTGTGCCCAGGAGATGACATCTGTATCCAGGCTGAATAAAAAAAGTAAAAAAAGCAGTCCATCAGTCCAGTGTGCTGGGCGCTGAGAAGAAAAACAGTAATAAAGTAAGATCAGATGCTTCACAGTCATACTTGAGACAGAGACGTTAATGAAAAAAGATCATGTGTGCTTACCATACCCACTCAAGTGAGAGAGAGAGGTATACACACAGAGTCCCCTCCAATGAAGAAAAATCATGTAATGATTGCAGGTAGCTGAAGTAAGAACAGAAATTGTGAGAGGAATCTCTCTATCAGTCTTACGCATCAGACAACTGAATGATTCAGACAGGGAGAAAAAAAGTTAATGAAGAAAGATAGATGCACAAACACGGAAGATGAAATCACATATTATGTGATCCTGAGAGAGAGAGAAAGAGGCAGCAGTTCTGAGAGAAAGAGGCAGCAGTGCTCCATCTACACAAACTTTTAATCATGCAAAACCAACTTGAGCTTGTTTCCAGCACATGCATGGTCTACAGTGAAAACTTATACAAGTACTTCCTGAAGGGCTGAGGAAAAAAAAGTAATAGTTGGAAAAATTTGTTGGGTGCACTGACAGGCTAGAGTAATACTACAACCAACAAACAGACCACTTCCCCCTCCCAAAGCCCCAGCTCAGCAGCTGTTGGTACCAGGTATCAAAATAATCAGGGCTAAAACCTAACAATAGATGAGCTACAGATTTGGATTCTGCCCAGAATGGAATTCCCTGGTTCATAGTGCTTCATCCCAGAGCTTCAGAGAGAGCAGAAAAGCCATTCTGCAGCACTATGCTGAGCAAACCTCCACCACAGTGGTGAGATCTGGCTCTCTTTCATAATTAAAGCCAAAATATTACCAAAGAGGGCAATTGCTCATACCACTTGTGGGTCATATGCCCAAAGTAAAGGTATAACCAATGCAAAGACAGATCAGGGCTGAAGTGGAGGAGTGGAGCTGAATGTGAAAGAACTAGAAATGGAGGGTACAAAAGCAAGTAAAGTAGCATCATAAAGTATCTTTCTGTCTTTCCCCAGTAGCTTCATTTCAAGTAGTATTTCTTTCTCCCTGTCCTTCTTGCATACACACACATCAGGTAGGAACAGAAGCCTATGAAAAATACAGGATTTTATTTCTATCTCACTATCATACAGTTCTGTTTCCTAGGGGATAAAAACAATCTCCATGAGGGATTTTCCCATGCGTGAAATGGGTTTGCAATGAAATGGTATCACAAGAGGAGCTATCTGAAAGACTGTGTCCCCTTGAGAGGATCATTTTATGTTATCACATTTTTATTCTTTCTCCTAACAGTAAAATATAGAAAATTACATATATATCCTTCCTGTATTTTTTCTAATATTGTTCATACTGTTCAAGGAATATTTACCTACACATTGGCAAAATGTGCTGAAACATAGAGAGTAGGCATCTTTTCCTGCTGTTATGACCATTAAACTAATGTGTTAGGCAGACCACCTGAAGTATTTTTTCTTTCACTGCTGCATTATTAAAAAAAAAAAAAAGTGTTATATTGCAAGATAAAATTAGTTTAGGAGCACAACTTCAGCCAGATACAAATTTCACAAAGCTCTGAAGAGCCTAGACTCCTATATTTTTAGTGATACAATTAACTTATCATGCTCTGTTTCATGAGCAACCGGGACTGTCTTCAGAGTCCTTCTGAAGAACATCTTCCCATGAGCAGTAAAAGAGTAAAATGCATTGCTCTCCCTGGGCTCCAGTTGGGAAGTAGATTGCTTGCATAAGAATTATTTCAGAGACCCTTCACTTTCCACTCATGAGTGCAACTTCATTCATGTAAACTTCCTAAAAATAACTTTTTTGGTGACATTTTCCTACTGTCTCATGGGCAGAAGGATATACATTTATGCAGAACCAAAATGAATGCAGATAATTTACATCAATAAATTGGGCTTTGTGAAGTACATTTCAGTCCTCGTATGCAAAAGTATTACCAGACTTATTACAAGTTTTCCAGGTACTAATGGCAATGATCTTTAAAGAGTGTAGCACCAAAAGGTGGGGTTTTTTCTGAGGAATATTTCTGAAAGATGTTATGGGCTTTTGCATTGCCAATGTGATTTCTAAATTATTGTTAATAGGAGGCAATTTTTAAGATTCTTTTTGGAGATATTTTTAATAAGGAAATTGTAGTTTTACAGTAGATTAACCTTAGCTCTTTGAATGCTGTTAAGACGTTACTTAAAAATGCTGTTTTGCCTATTTTGGGACAAGATTAACATGTTTTAAGTGTTGATTTACAATATTTTAGGCACAAATCTCAATAAAATAGTATTGAATTGTATTCAGTTAATTTTCCAAAAGAAAGTTAAAAAAGAAAAATTTATATAATTCTTTATGAACAGAGAAAGACAATACTTTAAAAATTCACACAGGAAAAAAGACTCCTGAAAATTTTCAGACAGAAACCTGTTTAGACGTGACATCTGATGGAATAGAATTTCTAATTAGAAGAAGTCCAAATGAATGTCAGAGTCAACTAATTATTTCATCAGCCAATTAGGGGAACCAGTGATTTCACAGAGAGATTACAAAATCAATGAAGGGGGCCTAAAACATTTTAATTTAAAGTGTTTCTAATGTTAATCTTGAAGGGCACATTTGTCACTGGCTGTGTATCGTTAAGCAGACCTTGGTTCCCTTTGCTCACTATAGCAGTTGATTATGGCCACAGTCAGGCTTCTCTGAATGAACAGGTACCAGAGACTCTCTACTGACTGTGTTCCTGTCCTCTTGGGATGAGATATTCCTCTTTCATTAACTACGTATGCTAAAGTCCATGATTTTTCTTGACAAATGATCACCTAGCACAGCAGAAGAGAAAAAAGGGGGTTTTTTTCCCAGGTGAAAATTGAGAAAAAGAAAAAACAGAAAGATCACCTTTTGCCTTGAATGCCCACAGCAGTGAGCACAAGAAGCAGCTGAACCCATTGAAAGCAGTTAAAGATCATTAGTTATTTTGGACCAAGACTTTGCTTGCTTCATACCACTGATACAATAAAGATTTTTTCACCCAAGGGTAATTGTCTATGCACGGGCAAACTCTCTGATGCATAGTACTATGGTCCTTGGATACAAGTCCCCTGCTTGGCTCATCTCCCTGCTCTACCAGCTCTGACTGCTTGAATACTTGTACTCCTTGCAATAAACCAAGTTACTGAAGCAGGAAATCAGATGGCAACAAAACCACTTATATTAGCTTTAAACTCCAACAACTTAAAATGTGCATCCTGGACATCGCAGACAAGCATCTGTCTGATCTATCACTGCATTTAGCTCAGCTGAGATGAAGGACCTATCAGGACCTGATCCTGTGTAACTGACAATATTCAATTACATGATCCCCATGGATGAGATCAGTGGTATATATAGATGCTTCATTAGCATGCTGAGATTTGAGCTGTTGTACAGGCTGTTCCATCAGAGGTGGGTCCATCTATCATGTGGCCTTCCTTTCAAATGCTCCAAGAGGAGCTCCCACCCATAGGTAGATATTTTGCATGTCTACTCAGAGCTGGGGCACGTACTGTAGGGTTGGTGGCACAACCACCATCTATCTTTATTTCTTTTGATACATGGGAATGGTTAAGGCCCAATGTGAGTGATAATGCCTGTAAATATAAAGGCATGCTCTGACTGGCAGTGTCAAGCATATGTCTGACATGTCCCCTATGCTGTTTCTGAGGCTTGTGGCTCAAATCCATTCTGCAGTTCAGAAGAGCTTGTAATATCAAGATTTCTAAATTATGTGGATAGTCAGTTTAAAAAATGTCTGCAATTTCTTTTGAACAAGCCCAAAAGTGTGCCCACAGATCTAGGATTTTAGCATATTTCTCCAAGTGTAGGCATACCTTCTGCATTGGCTAATTTGACCTGTTTATTTCCAGTCTATATGCTGGTATTTTACAAAATTTCATTCTCACTTACAATATAAGCCTTATTCTCATCCACTTTTGGTAACATGAATTCAAGATAAACTCACTGAAGCAAAGTTTGAGGCAGGTACAATGAGTAGAACACAGAGAAA
The DNA here is from genome assembly GCA_013400135.1 of Rhinoptilus africanus. Lineage (NCBI taxonomy): Eukaryota > Metazoa > Chordata > Aves > Charadriiformes > Glareolidae > Rhinoptilus > Rhinoptilus africanus. The sequence goes on from VXBO01010633.1 coordinate 264,255, forward strand.
TAGAAAAATAATTGGAAAAATTGATTACTAAATAATGAAAACCAGTTGTGAAATTCTAATATACAGTTTGAGTTAAAAATCAATTTTTATTTCATCTAATCTTATTTCCCATTAATAAAAGTGTTTTCATTAACAACAGCCTACTATTGAGGATGGAGTTTAGATAGCGAAGATATTTCTTCTTGTTGGAAAAGCAAGTGCAACCACAGACAGCCTGTAAATGGGAGACAGTGTATATGAATGAGCATTTTCACATCATTGTAGTCTTGGTGGACATTTCATTCACCCTCTTTTCTGTGTGCCAGGATGTCAGATGGCGGTGCGGAACCCAAGCAGTTATTATGATGCATGGTTTGTACTAAGGGGCAACCCAGATACCTGATGGGATCCTCTGTGCTACTCTGTGTCTCCTGTGCCAAACAAGTGCTTTAAGTAGGGTTCACCTTGGTTCACTTCAAACATACAAAATTTAGGTGATGTTGCTAAGCTGTCTTCATAGGTAAAGACAGGGAAAAAAGCATCTCCAGTCATTGACTTGTGTATCTTCTGCGTGTGTGGAAAGGATAAATGGACTCTCAGAGTTGTTTCTCTCTCTTCATTGACTAGATAGTGCCTAGACCCCTAAGTTACACTAAATTAATCTCTATATCATACACACAGGTAAATTGCTTTCATTTATGTTACATGTTGACTCTACCTGAGCCAGTGGCAAAAATTTGTTGAACCTGAGTGATAAAAGATCACCTTTCAGTCCTGAGAAACAAACATTTAATAACAGAAAAGACAGGTTTGCCCATTTGAAAAAACATGTGTTCCCATCTCCTGTTGCAAAACTCTCTAGCCACTCCAGAAAACAGAAGGATATCATGGAGAAACATCAATTTATGGACAAATGGCAGATGCAGATACAGAGACATTTTCAGATGGATGACAGTGGTAGGGGCTGTCTGATGCACTTCTCACGACTGCCCCCCACGTCACTGCAGGTTCAGAGAACAGACCCACGCTAGAAGTACACAGGGATTTTTAAACTGGATTATAAAGTCTGCCCTTTCAAAATTGTTCAGCTTATTTTGTAAAATGGCTATAAAGCTCATGTAATTGACTCACACTTTAAATCTAGTGCCATTATTTTTCCTACTACTGCAGTAGTTAATAAAACTTTTATCATTGCCATTGGCAAGTTGTTAGTGCTTTATTTTTATTAAAGAGAAGATAAAACTCTAAATGATTTTAAAAGAATCCTTTTATTAGTAAGACTTCCTACATGTCAAATAATAAAATGCCTAGGTACTCCATATTGCTGAAAGGAAAATTGTAACGAAGTTAGTTTTATTGACTTAAACTTGGCTGCATCATCACATAGACTGATGGTTTTCAATCTACGCTCTTGGGACCCCTGGGATCTCCATGAGCTTCTTTTACAAGACCCATATGCTCTCTGTAAAGCATTCCATAAGTCTAATGGAAATATATCGACAGCTGTAAATCAAACCCCACTGCACTACGTGGTGCTGCAAAAGCAGTAGCTTAAAACTTTAAATAATTGTACTGATCTTCTGGCCATTGGCTTAATGACTGTAACATCAGACACTGAGTACAACCAACAATTTGCTGTGCTGCAGGTAATAGTAGTACACGTTACATCACATTTTGGCTGCAAAATCACTAATATTGCTGTTGATTTAAAAAAATTAGGTGGGTCGAGATATTTGTGGAAAGGCATTCGGTCCTTTACACAAATAGATGCCTTCTATTTCAAGGCTGGGCTGGTGTAGTCTTCTCCTATGTGCCAAAGATATAACAAAATAAATGTTAAAAATATGGGTGAATTCAAGGAAGAGTAGACCAGAAAATTATCAGCAGAGCACTGAGCTCCAACAAATCAAATATCATCAAATATGTCTGAAATATGCCATGCGCGGTTGCTGCGGTATCCACAGAGAAGCCTTCCCATTGCTCTCCAGTATCCTTACAGCAGCTCTACTCATATTATTCTTCTCATTTTGGTTTTGCTTAGAAAAAACTTGCAAACAACTTCAAATAAGGATAAAAATTTTTTTTTGCACCAGTGCTCAGCCGTTGGTAAGGTAAGAAAGTAAAAGTTTTTTGCAACTCTGCATATATTCTGAAGCACAATTGCATAGCTTGCCACAGTATTATTTCACTGAGCTTAAGATCAGAAGGGGGTCTTAGATCATCTAGTGTTGCATCTCTTCTCTCTCAGGCCACTACATTTCATGCATTTCTCCCTCCATTGAACCTGGTACTTTGTGTCTTTGAGTGTATTTTATGTGTTCCAGAAAAACAATTACTGTTGATTTGAAAATATAAGAGACACCATCCAGCAGTTTCTTCATTTTTTCCCCCTAATTCCTAAGCATCCTCACCATTAAATTCTTTTTTCCCATCTTTATTTCTGAACAGCAGCCAAGGACCAGCTCTTAGCTATGTTTTTTCTTTATAGACACTGAAAAACCTTCTAATACTCATTGTCCACTTGGTGATACTTAATCAAATTACTTCAGTTTTATTGATGAGCTAAGCAAATTCAAGTGTTCAGCCCTTTCCCACTCCTGCCTTAGCCCCCTGAGAGTGCAAAGCCAGCACAAGCAACCAGACCAACATTTCTGGCCACCTTCTCTCCCTCGGCTGCCTTCTTTTTTCTGTCTACATGGTATTTGTGCAGCTGGGTAGTGAATCAGTCCGAAAATAGCCTGGTCCAAAAGAAGAGAAAATCATGGGAGGAAATAAACAGAAACTACAGGTCTGGAAAGGGTAGACTTGCCCTTGTCAGCCAGTGCTCTGTTTTATGCCAACTTCATGTGCTTGTGCAACTGTGAGATAAGGCACTTTGTTCAGTTCATCATTCTTTTTTTCTACATATTTCCCACCTCAGATTTTTCAAAATCCCTGTTCAAGTATGGGCTCAGGAGGTGAAGACAGTGTAAGAGGCTCAGGAGTGTAAGAGCATCACTCCTGCTAATGACACTTGCCAAAGTAAAACCATCTGCATCCTGCTATTCATTGTTCTCCTTTTACATGTCCAAGGTTCTCATTCACCTTTTCCACAGCACTGGATAAAGACTAAGGTTGAATTGCTTCACCATTATAATGCTTAAATCGTTTTCAAGGTTAACTGTCTTCCAAGATATGGTCCCCTCTACTGATGGCATCTTAAATTTCTTAGAAAATGTGAGCATTTCTGCTACAAAGAGAAATGCATATTTAGATTTCCCATATAGCATATTTGTGTCTATGTACTTGTATAAAATTTAGTCCCTGATTTTGCTTAATGCATTGGAGACAAGGAATTCTTTCTTGCCTAGATAGACATTTCTTGAAATATTTCATCTTGCTTTTAATCATTTTCATGTTATAATGAAGGCAGAAATGGAAAATTAGAAAGCTGGTTTTCTTTTGTGGAAAAATCATTGCAGATACATGAACTGAAAAAGTATTTGTTTCCTCTCACATTTTCTTTCCTTCTCCCCTTCTTCTGTTGTTGCTTATGTACTTGAATGATTAATTTTCCTTACTTCATGCAGAAAGCAGCCTGTAGATAATATATTTACTGCAAATACTCATACCATCCTTGAAATAGTACATATTGCACTGTTGGAAATGCAGAGTACAATTTTTGTGGACAGACTTGGAAAGAAATTGCTAAGGCAGCTTACAGATCAACACAGCACCACCACAACTGCCAGGATGTAGATAAAAGTGTGTCCCATATCTCTTCATTTCGATCAGACATTTCAAAATGCTGATGAAGAAACCAAAGTGACTGCTTTGTGTTCCACTTCCACAGTGAGTGAAAGGAAACAAAAATAGCAGTTTCATATTGTATAACCAATGACAACTGTGCCTCTTGTGATTAATATTAGAACACCTTTAAATCAAGGGGATTATATTCTCTAGAGTTTGTGGCTTGGCTTTTTGATTTTTGTTTTGTTGGTTTTTTCTCCACCCCACTCTATTAGAACTGCAATCCTTCAATTGTGTGGTTAATAATTATTAGTCAGACCTAAGGGGCTCCTAATTAGACATTCTCTGATTGAAAGCTCCTTGGGTGGTCTTAATTTCTACATGTGGAAGCTTTTCAAAAGGCAAACATGTGCCTAAAGATTATGTAAAATAATTTGGTAAAAGTCACTGAAAGTAACATTTGTATGAGGGTTTGCAGTGATTTTGTAAGTCTTATAATAAACCTCAAGGAGGCAATCAAATGTTATGTATAGTTTATACGAAAAGTTGATGTCTGCTGGGGCTACCTGCAACCATATTTGAAACCGTAAGCTGAGCCCAGGCAGGAAAGATTCAATCAAAGGACCAGGGTTGTCCAAGCAGAAGAAAAATGTTGCCACAGAACTGGTAAGAACTGAATCATTTCTCCTATTCTGTTGCTAGTTCACAGGTGTTCACACCAACGGAAACGGCTTTTCTTGGAACTAACTTAGACTTGTCTTCTCATTCTGCCCAGCTAAGCAAACTCTTCTGCACTGAGATGTGTTAGCCAGGAGAGGTACATAGGACTATGAACTGCTTCTCCCTGATAAGAAAACTATTTCACTCTTTAGGGCTACAAAGAAATTTTACCTGTATTAGATTTAAGACTAAATACAGATGAGAAGCACCATTCCAACTGTGTGATGATTTTGTACTGCCTCATATTAAAGTAATGAGACAGAATTTGTAGAGAGAAAATATGTTTTTATTAGGCAAATTGATAATGAGCAAGCAAAAAGGCAGACAAGAATGAGATCTTTCCGATCTAGAGAGTAATCTGTTTTAATAAGAGATATTGCCTCTCAACAAACCTTCAACGAATCCAACATCTCATCCACATACCATGGAAGCAATTTTCACAGGGACTCAAAAGCAATACTGAAATCCCTAATGGACCTACTGAAGACTCTTGTATTTCCACACTTTCAAAGCCAAACTTCTCAAGGATTAACATTTTGTGGTTCGTTGGCTTAAGAGCAGAGGGGCAGATGAATGTCCTGTTCTGGTGGAAAGACGTCCAAAGGGAGAAAAGCTTTGCAGAATTCTGTAAAAATAGCTCCACATTGTTCCTTCTCACACAATGACAGGAGATACAGCAAAAAATCGGGTTGAATGGTTTTCTCATGGATCTTAGCTGTAGCCTAATTCAAAATTAAGAAATAATTGTGATAAAAGAGAGTTGTATACTAAATGGAGCAAATAATGACTAGCCCAAAGAGCTGAAATTTATATATGCCCAGTGGGGCATGCCCTCTCTGTTAACCATCATTATATGAAAGCAAATGTCCATAATACTTTAAGTGTAGGCATGCTCTTTCAAAACATCATGAAAAAATAAGCCTGCTTCTAGGTGAAGCAACTGCGCCAGTCTCCCAGACCGCCTATACATCAGTATCATAGGTATCACCTCCTGGCATGCTCAGTATTTTGAAGTCTGGAATAAATGTTACCATATTCTCATACAATTCTTCTCATCTGGGAGATGAGACAAGACATACAATTAATTAATTTCCAAGAAAAGGAGTTTAGACTAAAGATGAATTACTGGGAGTATTGAAATCCACTGTTCTAATTGTCACTATGAGCAATGCTTTGAGAATCGGGATGTTAGACCAATAACATTTTTTTCAATGAAAGTTTGATATTTGAATACCTTTAACTTCAATTAGGTGGACAATTCTGTAAACATTGACAAACATTAGATTTTAAACACTTTACATAATCATGGTGTACATATAGCATGCCCTTCAGGCTATAGATTTCTTTTAAAGTCAATCATTGTATTGAAATATCAGATCAGGGGTCATTACAGCACTTCCTGAATAACATATTTCTCATTTTCATATATATAGATATAGATAGAGATATTTAGGATTATTAAAGTATTTTTGACACAACACAACTCTGATCATATAAAAATAAATGTTACAATCTTTTTCAAAGCCACAGTGAACTACTGGGTGATAAACAGTGCATCGGGGGAAAAAAAGTTATGGTTGCAAAGATGGAAATGAAAATCTGAGGGTCAATTAGAACGCTCTGAAATGGAACATGAAAGATATCACTCATCTAAAATCTGTCCAAAAGTTGACAACTAGCCTGTAATCACAAAATATATGATAAGAAAAGAGACTTTGCATTTGACAAAAGAGAGAATGAGGATGAAAAGGTATTAAGTGCAAAATAACAAAGCAGAAGCTAGAGGAAGTAATTATTCAGCCTTCATAATTGTGCCTCCTGCAGAAATAATAACTACCCGTCTGGTACAAATTAATAAAGAATTCCTAAATTTTATCTCAATGACTGTTTATGCCCTCAGCTTCTGCCTTCTACTCTATTAAGCGTAAGATCAAAATCCATGGTAGGTTTCCCATTAGCACAGCTTATATGTTATGAAACAACCTGCTAAATGTTGCCATAGGGGAAATGAGAATGACAGGACATAGATAAAAGCCAGTGAAAGGGAAGCTCCATAGGAGACCATGTTGCACCAAACATCACAATATATACTAAGAGAGCAGTTCACTTTTCCAGAAGCACTTGTGACTTTTCAGGTGACTTATTTTATATGATAAGGAATGCTCTAATAACTTGTGCACTTAAACAAGGTTGGAAGCATGGCCTTCTGTGTGCACAGAACTGAATAATGTCACTGACAGAGACAGATGTGGATAAAATTCTGGCAAAAGTCATCCTGAAGAAACTGGGACACATGGGAGGCTTTGTGATAGAGAGATTAATTTCAGAGAAAAAGAAAAAATATATATGGTATAATGCAAATAACGCATAAATCATACCTCTATTAATGTACACAAATCCTTTCACAAGCATGAGTAGGGCTAATAATGTGTACGCAAGCCTTTCAATCAGTCAGTGGCACTACTTTGTAATTGAAGAGATTGAGTTTCTCAGTTACCATTTAAAGCCAAAAATCCAGGGACTGAATGCAGAGGCAGATCCCTGTGTCCCAGATGTACACACTGTAGTAATTTTAAATATCTGTTTATATATTACTTCCTTAATACTCTCTTCAACAGTGTAACAATTACATATTTACTTGCTGATAGCATATGATTTCTTGAAAAAGTGTGACTGCCATCTCTTCACACTTACAGTAGTTTCATTGTTACCATAATGACATACATATTTTTGCAGTTGCTATCAAAAATTTTGCAATTGCAAATTCTCCCTTCCCTAAGGTATATAATTTAGCCATTTGGAGATAGAGGCATTTGCCCTCCTTGTAAGTGCTGAAGACTGTTGGGCCCCATATACACAAATTCAAATCTTTAAAAAAAGGAAAAACATCATGAAAAAGTTTTCTTAAAAGATACAGAGACTGTCTCTAAGACAGAGAACAGCGCTTCACACCTTGCCTCTCTCTGTTCCATTGCACAGCTTTTCTCTAGAACCTAATCCAGCATAAAGCAGCTCGACTTTGAGCCTCATTAAAGGCTGACTGTATCTATTTCTGCTGTGGGTGCTGCAGCCCTCCCAACAGCTCCACAGCTCCCTTTGGGCAGCAGCATCCAGACACATGGTCTTGGCACTCTAGTACAAAGGACTGCAAATGGGAACAGATAAAAGGGCTGAATTCTAAGACATTCAGCTGTGAGCAGTGAACTGCCAGGTTGAGGTAATGATGCAGTGATGGACCTTCAATTTCATTCAGATTTTTGTGTGAGATGAAACTGAAAGTGACATGGATTTCTGAAAACTCTCTTAAGTTGTTTTGAATGTGACCTTAAAGGAAATTTCTTGTGTCGATTTCTTCCTCTTCACGATGTGTGGAAAAAAAAGTAGATCTGAAGAACATTTATATTTCCAAGAAGAAAAAAAAGTTACGTTTTTCATTATATGGCAATCCAGTGGTAGACATTCTTTGGCAACATCAGATGAAGCCTTGATCTGCCTGAAGAATACTCATAACGAAGATGACATTCTGGAAAATTCACAACCTACCAATAGTCTTCATGAGTATAATTTTTTCCCCTTTCATGTCAATCAAAAGCACACTGGGAAGTTTGAATGGCCTATGAGGATTCATTTTGACTAGACTGGGATAGAATTTTCAAAATCCAGAGACTAAACACTGAAATAACATCTCAGCTGTCTTCAATTTTGCAGGATGTTGATATGGATAAACAGCACGACAAAGTGCGAAATGAGTTCAAGACAGACATGATTCCTGCCAGCAGGATTGCAAAGGCTGCCTACAGTAGGATGGCTAAACAGAAAGAGGTTACAAATAACATAGAATCACAGAATCATAGAGTGGTTTGTGTTGGAAGGTACCTTGAAGATCATCTAGTTCCAACCCATCCAGCCTGGCCTTGAACACATTCAGGGACAGGGCATCCACAACTTCTCTGGGCAACCTGTTCCAGTGTCTCACCACGCTCAAAGCAAAGAATTTCTTCCTCATGTCTAATCTAAATCTACCCTCTTTCAGTTTAAAACCATTAGCCCTTGTCCTATCACTACAATCCCTGATAAAGATCATAATCAGTTGACTATCAGACCTAGGAACCAGTGTAAGTCTTATAGGGCCACTATCAAAATTGTCATGCTTGGGGAACTTAATGGCAGTTTTCTGCCTATGAATGATTACCGTACAAAAAAAAAAAATTCAGACTGCTGTTCACTCTCACTCAGCTCTGATGTGATAAACCATGGGCAGAATATGAAGAGGGAATAGATTTCAAGTAAAAACAGAATGAAGACAAAAAGCTGTCACCCTGGGATAAGACAGTTTCCAATAACTGAGAACTTGACAAATGAGATATCCTTTGCTACTATAACAGTCCCTCGGCCCCCTACAACCATCTGACAAGAAACAGACACCTCTGGGTGGCCTCACCAGAAAACTAGAGGTGGAATCACTACGTAATGAGTTAGACACAACTGCTAAAATGAGCACGTTTCTCAGCAAGAACCATTTATTCTGAGCCAAGCTGGAGCTCCTGAAGCAGCTAGGCGCTTAGGGGAGGCTGTGGCAGTCATGCTAAACCACACTTCTTTTCCTTTATTCTAGCCTGATTCCCTGGGTTATTGGAGCATGTCCCACTGAGGAGCAGGAGTACCAAAACTTGCAATTAAATTCTGTATTTGGTGGGTTGCCAGGGTAGAGAGTGGTGTGCTACTCATAGCAGGTATGCTTTCTGAGAGATATACGTATTTAAATATTCTTATATTTTCATCTCTATCTGTTCCCTAAAGTTGTTTGAGAACTTCATCTTCCTACAGTATTAGTACTGGTAACCTTACCTCAATTTCTACCATGGTTTTACAAGACCCATTGGGTTTTTAAAAGTTTTAATTTTTGTTTCAAATACAACTTAATCTTTCACATCTTTAGGTGTTAAAAATTATTAATTAGTGTGGATAAATACTGTTCAATCACAAGCAGTCAGGTTTTTTTTTATTTTCACTAGGACTTGAAGTGACAAAAATAATATATACCATGGATTCTCTGGAAATGAACATGAACTCTTAATCCTAAATTCTAAAACAGTCTGGTTTTTTAGCAGCTGACAAGGAGACATACGGAGCCCAGTGACTCCTATAATATGTCAAATACCTCCATGACAGAAAAAGCTGCCTCTTGCAGAAATAGCCTTTTAACGCAAATAAATACATTACCTAAAAGCTCAGAGATTAATTTTCCTATCAAATTTCTTCAACTTTAGATCCTTGATCCACAACAATATTATTAGTGTGAACAAAAGCTAATGCCCAACAGATGCTCCAGGAGTGTCTGCTTCAAATTTCAGTAAGATATAAAGCAAAGGCAGTCGGGGAGGGCTAAACTTTTTTGACACGAAGGTCAAGTGGCTGTTGTTCTGCCATCAGCGTGATGACATGCCAGCAGATTGACATGATTTCTTACACTCACACATTCTGGTCATGCCAGGAGCGGAGAGCAGAATTCTGCCTGTTTCTGCCAGTCTGCCGCTACAGCAGATTATTGGAACAGCTGGAGCCTCAGACCAGTGTTTCTCAGTAACTTGTTTACAAAAGGGAGGAAAACCTCAGCTGTGGTGTTAGCTCCTTTGTATGTCTACCTTCTCTGCTTTTTCTGAAACCACCACCTCAGAGCAATCTCTGAGGAACATAGAGAGGAGGTGGCTTGGTCTCTTTCTTGCTCTTTTTCTCTTTTGTCTACCTGGCTACTGTTATCTTGTCACATTATTTCCAGTTTCTAGGGTTTGAGTTCTTTCTTGCTGCTCCACTTCTTACCATTCCCCAACTAAACTGGGCTATATTTCCCCTTCCCATTAAGCCACTGGATATATTTAGGGCAGATAGACAATCTGTCTTAACCTGATTTTGTTCAAGGCAAGAAATATTAACATACTACTATCCTCAAGTACTTAGGTTTTATAAATTTAAGTTTTAGTGAAAACAAAAATTCCCATAAGGCCTGATTATGTAATTTCCATGGTTTGGATAAATTTGTGCCCTGATGAAAAGACACAGAGACTATTTCTGTTTTCATTTTTACCATCAACTGTGGCTGTGACCTAACTCTTATTCTTGGAGTTTGGGGGTTTTTGTCTGTTTGCTTTTTTGCTGTGAAGGATCATGCCCATCAATTCACCAACGTAGTCAAGACTAAATAGCACTGGAGAGTATAATCACTGTGTCGATAACTTCTTTATAAAAAAATCCTACTGTCAAATAAGATAGACTCACACAATTGAGAGTGCCCCGATTCTGTTGCTATCTTGCTTTTTTAGAGTACAGTTACATTGACGACCATATATTTCATTGTCTTGAATTATCTACAGGGGTATTTACTGCCTTGCTCCTTCCCACGAAGAGCTGGGATGCTGTGGGCAGTGTCATACCTGTTCTTTCCCAGGAGTCACCGTTTTAACTATGAAATTCCTGGAGCTGCAAGCCACAGGGATTGTTGCTGACACAAGACATGGACTGGTGTTCAGTAAGTAGCAACTACATGAGAAAAAAAAAAAAGGCATGATAAAGGTCCTTATAATGTAAGAAGAATATTCAGCTTGCAAAATCAAAAGCAGGAATCTTTAGAAGTTAAGACAGACTATGCAGAACCTTTCATCCCTTGTGTATTCGCACTGTGATGTAGCTTTAATTAAATTATCATATTTTATTATTTCCTGTCTCATTCAGTGAATAAGGAGTTACTCAATTAGTACGTATTATATGTATATAGCTTGCTATTCATGGTATAGCCTCTGGTCTTATTATCCACACATCAGTTAATTCTAGACTGACTAGAAAAACAATTAATTTCTATATGGATGTCTCGGTTTAAAATGTATCACAATTATCAATAAATATTGTGTTTGTGAGAGTAGGCAACATATCCATTTTACAGGTAGGTAATGGAACCATAAAGTAATTAACACTCAAATGACTCAATGTGCCCACTGATTTTTAGTGACCAACTACACCTTGCTTTATCAGCATATTTAGTATTAATCTGTTCTAATCACAGCTTCAAATTATTTTCTCTACTTGTATCAGAAATTTTAATTCTAGTTATTCATAGCTTGTAAACATTTCTTTTTGGAGTATTAAAATTCCATTAGCAATATATTTCTTGTGCATAATTTTCCAGACAAAAGAACAGTGACAAAAAAATCAGAATTGTTATCACATGGCATCATACCAACAGCTGTGTATGCCATCAGCTAGACTGGACACATTGGATTTGCCTCACAGACCTGCACCTCTTGAGCTAACAGAGGACCTTATACACACCTACATTAAAGGGAGCTTGCAAACTTCACCACTGTGGCTTTCCACGTATATTTGCTAATGGTAGCAGGATGGTGCTCCTATGAAAGTATCTGCAGTGCTTCATAAATATGAATGAGTTTGTCTTGTGAAATTAGGCAGCATGAATCACACCATTCCATAGCCAAGGAACTGAAATGCAGAAAGATAGCTTTTAAACTCCCCAAATTATTGAAAGTGCCCTTTAAGTTTGCAAGCCCAGTCTTAATGTTTTCCAGAGCACTTAACTTTTTTTTCTTTTTTGCTTTGTATTTTTTCTAGGTATGAAAGACAGTCCTACTGAAGTCAACTGTGTTTGTGAGCAGTCAGGACTTCAATTTAATCTGATCTCAGGGACCTCTCTTAGGGGACTTGAAATGTCGAGGAGGGTACATCATCAGAAACCACTCTGCTGTAGCAAGATGTTGCTTTTTATCCTAGTAGTTTCTGGGTGGGGTTGGATATAAATGAGCAGAAGTGGCCCAACGTGAACATACCAGCGCTGCTGAAAACAAAAATAGGAGGAATTGTGAAGAAGAGACTGTATTGGATCAGTCTCAAGCTTCACTATAATTTCATTGGTGTTTAATACCATATAAAGTAATATTAATACCATATAAAGTAATACCATGCATTACAATATACTTACCTAACAAGTAAACACTATGGGAATAGTGTCATCTTTCCTTCAACAGCTGGTGTAGATTGGGTGAGACCTCTGAAACCTTTCAGAGGGGGAGGTGTAAAAGGCACGTGTGCATAGGCATACATACAGAGACACAATTTAACTCTTCAGTTCACTCGTGGGGGATTCAGATCCCTCTGGCACTGCTGGAATTTTTACCTGCTCATTTCAAACACATTTCTCCATGGTCTTTAGTGTGTGGTCTCAGTTGTTGATCCTCACTTGGATATTATTAAATACTTAAAGATGATCCAAGCTGCCAGCCAGTGCTACAACACTATTTACCACAGAGAGTCTGTAAGAGGGAACCTTTGGTAGTTTTGAACATCCTCAAAGAGAACAGTAGCTGTGAATCTCTACCCAGCACCAGCTAGCACTTGGCCATGTTGCAGCCTTTGCAGTCAAGCCAGAGTCTTCTGCGGCCTGGTAAGAGCCCTCTGGCTCCTGACATCTTCCAGAGGACTCTCAGATGGTTTCTGTTACCAGACATAATTTCCTTGCTTTGCTGCTCAGGACAGTACCAGACTGTCCTGAAGATATAGATATTTCCTCAAGTCTCTCCCTCCCACTTCCAAAACCTGCCGCCAGCATTTAGACCACGTATATCTTTCCCATTTACAAATAACTCATATTCTGCTTTTGACAAAATTTTAGGATTAAATACGAGTTTGGTGTGGATAGTATCTTTTACTTTAAAAATATAATAATATCTTTGGTGTAACTTTTAAGTTCTGACTGTGAAAGGATGTAAGATTGATCTTCACAATATTTTAAAAAGAACAGTGACAAATCAAGGTTGAAAGTTTTCTGTAAAGATTAATTATATATTTTAAATAAATCATATTAAAGCTGAAAGGCTGAAAGACTTTCTTAATGGGCACATTTGAGACAGAATTCTCACTCCTCTTAAACACTGATGGAGCTCAAAGGACATATTGGAAAAAGGACAGAACAAGAGAAAAAGTTAGAAATTTAACACTGAAGATCTTCAGAGATCTTCCAGGAAAAAAATAAATCAAGTAATATAGTTACCAAAGAGTGAAAGAAATACTGTCTTCTTCTCTGTAAGCTTGAACTTATAGAATAAAATTAAATAATTCATTTATATAACTTAATAAAAATAAAACTAATGATACTAAATGGATTTGAATCCAACCACATCATCTAACAATGCCGACATGAAAAAATGAGTTGCCTATCATCCTAATTAGAGAAAGCAAAAGCATATTCGACTCAACCAGCACTCAAGCAGCCACCATTCATCATAGCTCTTTCTGTTCATCTGTACAAAGAGCAGCAATCGAACAGAGAAAAAAAACAGCAGCAAAAATAAGCAGCCATCCCACCCAGCACTGTTTTTTAATCACCTAGTGCCTGAAGAAATTGGCCAAAACACTACAAAGGAATTGCATTTTTATTTAAAATTTTATATGAAAAGAGACTGACAGGCTGTTGTAGTTTCAAACATTAACGGTTTGGCCTGGTATGTAATGAGTTATATACTCCAAAAATTAAGACAGCCTGGATAAACAGGGAAGCAGTGGAATTAAATATGAACGTCCCTGGAACTTTAACCTTCTCATCTCTGGAGACATTCAAAACCCTCCTGGACGCGTTCCTGTGCAACCTGCTCTAGGTGACCCTGCTCTGGCGGGGGGGTTGGACTAGATGATCTCCAGATAATCTCCCTTCCAACCCTACCATTCTGTAATTCTGTGAATATTTATTGATTTGCTTGTCTCAAAGGAGTTGCTTGAATTCCTTATTTCACCTAGATAGTTTAATTGTTTTCTTCAGTTTCACAGAACCTAGGCAAGGCCATTGTCCTTTATTGGGGAACAGTTTAGAATATTCTTTATTTATTCAGAGTCAGGACCCCTCTTGCAATTATTTTTTCCAAGTAAAGCTCTTTTACTTGTTTGTAATTGACTAGGACAGTACTATTTCTGTCTAAATGAACACTGATTTGGGGAATCAGACATTTTGCTCCCCTTACAATCAAGAGATATTCTCAAAAGTGCAACCTCAACGTGAGATTTTCCATAGCTACAGGGAGCACCACTGATTGTGTTGTATCCTATATATTTCGTTTTTTTTACTTTTCCTGCCTGGAGTCCTGGGGATCTTCAGGCTTATGCCTTTGTGCAGGAGGACTCTGGAGACTTGCTCAGCAGAGCAGCCCTCTAGAAAATCTGGCAGAGATCTTTGGCTGTGTCACCACCAGAGTTTCTCAAAGCTGAAATGTTTACAAAACAGTTTGTAGGATTTCCTTGTAGCTCTGGAGGGTTTCCAGTTTCCTTTGATATGGATGCCATTTTTCTGTATCAAAACACTTGGCTCTTTCTCAAGAAGATTTTGTACTTACTAGCCTGAATTATATTCAGATCTTTGAACTAAAAATATGCCTCTTTCAAGTTACCTCAGACTGCGCCTCTCACCTTTCTCTAATAGGAGGCAAAGGAGTCTATCCTTATCATTGTTACAACAACTGCACAAAGACCTGGAAAAAGACATAGGAAAGCTACCTGGAAGCTTGAGTTAAAATGATCAGGCTGATGAATGAGCAGGGTCTTTCTCTTCTCTCCCATCCCATCCCCAACCTCATTACCATTAGGACTCTTGGTTTTGGCTGAGATGCAAAGGAGCCTTTTAGAGCATTTTCCCCTTTTCCTCATGCCCTCTGCCTACTTACTTCTGCAGCACTCTTCCCTTATAAATGGAAAAACATTTCTCTTTTCTTTCAATTAAAAATTACTGAAGAAGGCCAGCTCCAGTTCTTGCCAGGCATCAATCTGATGATTTGCACTGGCAATTTATCATCTGAGTCACTTGCCAGGAGGGACAAGAGTCCCTGAAACTGACCTCTCCCCAGCAGGCTGAATTTCATTATATTATTTTTCCAGTAAAGATTTGCTTTCTAAGAGGACAAGAAAGGGTTATAAATAGGTTAGACAAATCTCAAGCCCTCAGGGATCATTTTTACAAACTTAGCTATTTCTTTAATCCTGTCCAACAAATAGCATTTATCATTCTTCGTATTCTTCATATTTTAACTAATACGAGTGCCTGAGTTCAAAATTATTTAATCACATTTGATCACCATGAGTGCTAATATCACCCTTAATTAAACACAGAATATCTGAAATATTCTCACAGTATCAGCTTAAGAAATCTCAATGAAAAATTTTGTTTAGCTTACAAGGTTTGAAAGCAGCTCTTTTCTAAATCTCCTAGGTCTGCAAAACTGGCCTAGGAGACTCAGATGAAAATATTTTTTCTAATAATTTCTATCATATCCTTCTCATACAGAAATAGCTACCCTCCTGATGTTCACTCATTTTCGTCCCATGTCCTCAGTAGAACCAGAGAACTTTACTTAAAGAAAATAGGTAAAAGGAACAAAAATTGATCTTTTTTTTTTTTTTCAAATGTATTAAAGCACTTCCTCGATGTTCAGCCAGACCAAGTGGATGGCAACACAAGCATGTTCTTGTTTACATAAGTAAATGTGCTCATCTTAGTATAGTAAGTCATAGCTGGTGAACAGAAGGTCCTAGTTCTTCAACTCAGGTGAAAATATGCTAGAGAACTGAAGCAGGAATATGATACAGCTTTACACAGAGACACCTTGAGATACATGAACTGCACTTATAGTTTTGCTTTCCAGTGCCTAACACAAAACTGGGATATGGGGGGAAATCTCAATGGGAAAACAGGAAAGAAATAATGTATGAGCAAAAGCCTGAAATATGATTATGGTCCCCTGAAGAGGTCTAACCTGGGTCCTCAAAGCCTTCATTCTCCTTCACAGTGTGAGTTGCCTCCTCGCTTTTATTTTTTTTCCAGGAGGGATTGCTTATGTTCATAAGGTGAAGATTATACTGCCTCCTGGGAAAATGTAATCTGAAGCTATTTTTATGAAATAAAAGCTGCCATGAAGAGATACTCTTTTTTCTATGATTTTTCTCAGTCAAAAGAAACTACTTTATGTCAAAGTTTGAAATTAATGGAATTTTTATATTACTTATAACATAACTTAAAAACTCATATACAGACTGCTATCACATGTAGCATTAGAATGTTGTAAGAATTAACCCCAGAGAGGAAATCAGAAAATAATAGGTAATTTCACCTGTAAGCACCATTGAAGATTAAACCCATAAAATTTCTTTATCATTTCTTTATCATCTTGTCACTGGCATGCACACAAGTGCTCATAACTGCTCAGGGCCATAGCTTGATTGATGCCAGCTGGATCAGCTTTTCTATAGTTATGTCATACAATCTTAGGTGTCTGTCATGTAGATACTAAAATCTGAAGTGGTTACTT
This sequence comes from Rhinoptilus africanus, assembly GCA_013400135.1. NCBI lineage: Eukaryota > Metazoa > Chordata > Aves > Charadriiformes > Glareolidae > Rhinoptilus > Rhinoptilus africanus. Next base: position 281,036 of record VXBO01010633.1, read on the forward strand.
GAAGCTCCTGTTACATTCACTGCCATGATTTTTATTCACTGATAAAAAGAGTTTTTACCACTTGGTTCCTCTTTGCCTTTGTAAATATTACGTGCTAAATTTTGTAATTTCTCAGAGCAACTATCCCATTTAAACCAATGTCTGTTTCAGTACGATAAGCTTTTAAATTTGTGTAATTATTAAATGATTAATTATCATGAGAAAAGTATGTACTCTATGATTTTGTTTGGTAAAACATTAACATACTGATGTAAAATGAACTGCAGTTTATGTCTACATACAGCAGCTGTGTGCTGCAGCAGATAACAAAAAAGCCCGTTTTTCATATACCACTACGAGACACTGGCATATGATCAGCAAGTGTCCGATTATGCTACTGTCATGCAGTATGTTTTCCTTCCACTGCTAAAGCTATCTGGAAGTATTTTTACTTAGCTCTAGGCTCAGATTGACCCCTTCATCACAGAGAATATCATACTACTGTAGGTCCTCTGCCCTCAGCAACATCATATTTTTGTGCAAAAGGTACTGACATGATCTTGGAGATCAATCTTTTCCAAAACCTGCATGCAGTGACACAGAAGTGACCATACGGCATCCGCGGTCAGTGTTCTGATAAGAACAGCTACATCAAAAACATCCACCGTGGAAGCGCTTAACCTTCAGAAACTGGAGCTAGATAAAGCTGAGGGAGCTGATTAGAAGGATATTAAAAGGAGGAGTTATATAGGTAAAATACCCACAGTACATTTTGATTCATGTTGAGTTTTAGAACAAATATATTCCAACTATTAATAAAGACTACTACACAAGGAATTCCCTTCCCCTGTTCTTCTACATCAGTGTGATTAAAAAGAAGAATCAGTGAGACTTACTAGAGAAAAAAAAAAAAAATGTCTGAACAGGAAAAGCTGGAATTAAGTCGTATGTAGCACAATGTGAATCACTGAAATATTTTGAAGACCAGATTATTGAAGCTGAAAAAAAAGAAAACTAAAGGCAGTGGGCAGCGGTCTACCAAAAAGAGGATGAGGTGATAGATGACCAGTTTGTAGAAAAAGTAAGGTGCAGATAAAGTGACAGCAACACAGGGAAAATGATTTGCATCTGTGCTAACATCTGACTAGGGTTTTTTTTACCAAAAGTCTGAAGAAATTAGACTATATAATTGCTAAAATAGTTGCTGTGTGTGATGTATCACTTCAGCTAACCTTGGTGCTGGAAGAATGGAATGTGACAAATTTGACGTTGATCTTTACAAAGGGTCCCAGGAGGAATGCCAAAATTACAGACCAGTAAGTTTGATGTTGCTGCTGCTGGGCGAAATGACAGAAGCCAAAGCAGAGAACAATACACACTGTAAAGAGGATCTTACAATGGAGAGGGATGTCTGTCCATTTATGCTAGCTTGCTCTCTCAGTGTATAATTATGCTTTTTTTACATATCCCATTCTACATCTTACTGTTGGTAAAATTTGTCTGTTGCTGGTTCTTGATTGTAACAAATGTCATTCATATTTTGACAGTTATGGAGTATTCGTGTTTTCCCTATTCCCACTAGGTTTGCATGACACAAATCCAGATGATCAATCCATTGTTTTCCTCTGCTCCAAGAAAACAAATACATTCTCTCACACCCAAGAGTTGACAGTTGCATGTTTTTCGTTCTAATAATTCAAAAATTCTGTGCTCTTCAGCCAAGGAATAAACAATTCTTTGTGGACTTAAAATGCACTGACTAGCTAATTTAAGAACATCGGGTGTTCTATGGCATTTTCCAGTTGACATCAGAGAGCAGCCTGCTCTTTCTGGTTTGACAACTGCAAATTCATACCTCTATAAGCAATGATATTCAAAATGATGGTTCTGACACTTAAGAGAGAAGTAGTAAGGGAGAGGAGGGCAATCGTACATTTGTTTTAGTGAAAAATAAACTCTAAAGAGCCTGTAAACTATTACAAATTGAAAGTAATTTTAAGTAATTGTTTGTATATATAAAATTGTCCTGAAAGGATCGCCTGTCTTAAACAGAAAAAA